>OX578145.1:81308704-81610196 GCA_951213105.1 Amaurobius ferox | reverse complement strand
TTATGCACACATATCTGTATTGCATGAGAAACCAGGGAAGTTAACTGAACTAATTCTTTCATTCAGGGCGTCCTAAAATATATATTGGCATCAAAATTTCGAAATTAAAAATTTTCTTCAAAACAATACCTTCTCTATACTATATACGTATGAAAAAGTAAAAATCTGATGTGGGCAGCACATGACTTTTCCTGCAGACTTATATTAACGTTCTCTTTATTTTAATTAAATTTATTTCACTTTTAATTCAATTTTCGTTCTCATTCGGTAACCGGACTTATTTTCAAAGGTGGCGTAGCAAAAATACGAAAAACTAAAATATCTCGAGAACGGCTAGACCTAGTGTAATGGGGTTGGTCTTATTCTTTTCGTCGTTAAAAAATACGTATTAAACGAGCATTTATTGGATATACTTGAGTGTACCCAGTTTTTTATTTTAGATTTTAGCAATTTTTGCGGGCCATTTTGCAAAAAAAGGCAGGTTATTTTTTTCTGAATCGTACCAAAATCTAATCAGCACCAGGGTGATCTATACGTGACTCATCTACCGAATTTTGTGAAATTCGGTCCATTAGTTCTTCAGCTACAGTGGATACAAGCTTTTGCGGGCCATTTCACAAGAAAGGCGGGTTCTTTTATTCCGAATCGTACCCAAAACTAATCTGTACCAGCCCCGCCCACAAGTGACTTACCTACAAAATTTTGTGAAATACGGTCCATTAGTATTTTAGTTACAGTGGATACAAAATCTGCACAGACAGACAGACAGACACACAGACAGACAGACACACAGACAGACAGACACACAGACAGACACACAGACACACACACAGACGTCACGCTAAAAATGGTTTTTTCGTATTCTAGAGGTCTCGAAACGTGTAGATCCGTCGAAAACTCGAGTTGTGATTTTCGGTATGATTCCAATACTTTCCCTATACATTACCATGTATTGCAGGGAAAGTGAAAATAGTCAAAGTGTGCTCAGGATGTTCTAAAGCATATATTAGCATCAAAATCTCGAAATCGAAAATTTTCGTGAAAACACTAATTTCTCTATACTATATTCTATAGTATGAGAAACTGAAAGCAGTCGAAAAGTGTTCAGGAGATCCTAAACCATATATTGGTATTAAACCTCGAAATTGAAAATTTTTGTGAAAACAATACTTCTCTATACTATATCATACAGTAGTCTATATTATATTCTACTACTCTATACTATATAATATGAGAAAATAAAAACAGTCTAAACGTATTTAGGCGATCCTAAAACATATATTGGTATTAAACCTCAAAATCGAAAATTTTTGTGAAAATAGTACTTCTGTATACTATACGTATAGTACTGTATATATACTCTATATTCTATAGTACTTTATGATATTCTATAGTATGAGAAAATAAAAACAGTCAAAACGTGTTCAGGACGTCCTAAAGCATATATTGGCTTCAAAATCGAAATATTTCGTGAAATTAATACTTCCCCTATACTGTATTCTATAATATGAAAAAGTAATAAATGAGTTTCAGTATATATTCATAGTAAAATTAACCTCCTTGATTTTATGGCTGTATTACGTGGGATGCCTGGGCACTGAGCTAATATTTATATTCCTACTATACAAATATAGAGAGTATTCACTGACGTCACGTTGCTCCTAGCAACGAGTGAGCAGTTTCATGCCGGCGAACAAGCAAACGCAATAGCTGCATTGGCTACTATGGGAAATATTTACAATTTATATTGCTTATCACCTAATGAGAGAAAATTGCAAAGAAATGCTTATATTTTGCATTGCTGAGGACCTTTTTGTTATAGATCGCAAACTTTGTACTAAAAGCATTGATGTTTATGGCCGAAAATTAGTTAAGAACTTTGGCATGGCTAGTGTGACTGCAAAACTTTATTTTGATCTATAGCACAAATGGAAAGTTTAAGTTATTTTGTTTTTAAGAAATGTATATTTACAAGTGAGGGCCTAATTTTTCAATGCTATATCTATTTTTGATAGCATGTGCTAAGAATCTAGCCAAATAACACAGCATATGGTATCAAATAGTATAAAATTTAAGAACACAAATCAGTTCAAACATATCTATTTCATTACGGCTAATTGTAACAGAAGAAATGCGTTCATGTATTTCTTTTCGGTAAATAGATACTCTCTAAAAAGAATATGGAATTGCTGTATTTTATACATTTGGTGAAGTACTAATAGCACTTCGCTAAAAGTATGCATCGATATTATTACCGTATTACTTTTTCCATGAAAATTAAAAGGATTATGTTACAAAATAAATAAATTTAAAATGCTAATATAATGCTTTACTCACCTTTAATAAAGTGTAAACTACAGACACGGTTTTTACTTTCGCTGCAATACATGGTAATGTATAGGGAAAGTATTGGAATCATACCGAAAATCACAACTCGAGTTTTCGACGGATCTACACGTTTCGAGACCTCTAGAATACGAAAAAACCATTTTTAGCGTGACGTCTGTGTGTCTGTCTGTGCAGATTTTGTATCCACTGTAACTAAAAAACTAATGGACCGAATTTCACAAAATTTGGTAGGTAAGTCACTTGTAGGCGAGTCTGGTGCTGATTAGTTTTGAGTAAGATTCGGGAAAAAAGAACTCGCCTATTTTTGCGAAATAGTCCGCAAAAGCTTGTATCCACTCTAACTGAAAAACTAATGGACCGCATTTCACAAAATTCGGTAGATGAGTCATTTCTGGGTTACTCTGGTGCTGATTAGATTTTGGTACAATTCGGAAAAAATAACCTGCCTTTTTTTGCAGAATGGCCCGCAAAAATCGTCAAAATCTAAACTAAAGAACTACGTATGCTTAAATATATGCATTAAATGCTTGTTTAATACGTAATTTTTAGCGAAGAAAAGAATAAGACCAACCCCATTACATTAGGACTAGCCGTTCTCGAGATATTTTAGTTTTTCGTATTTTCTCTGCGACATCTTTGAAAATAAGTCCGGTTACCGAATGAGAACGAAAATTGAATTAAAAGTGAAATAAATGTAATTAAAATAAAGGGAACGTGGATATAAGTCTGCAGGGAAAGTCATGTGCTGCCCACATCAGATTTTTATTTTCTCATCTATTAAGTCCAATCGATGGACGCGAGACAACCATTCACGCCTTCGTTTTATAGTCAATTCTTCAATTTTGCTCCCTTTACTGCTCACAATTCTTGGAAATCGGTGAAGTGATATACCAGGATCTCGGCCTGTGCGTTTACGCGCACCCAAAAATTGCACACATAACCTTAATTATTTTGTCTATTACGCTTACACGACTGTATACACCTATGCTACTGGCGAACAAGCGTGGTCGACAGTAAACCACGTGCTTAGTTCGTGACGTCACATGAATACTCTCTATATGTAGCTGCCAGTGTTTCTTTCACGCATACATCCGGGGGGGGGGGGGGAGACGAAGCCTCTAATTATTCGCCCTCCGGAGACATTTTATATTAACTTAGTTTCTATTTACGTGACAGCATTTAAATACATTTAATATGGAAATATAGAAAATATGGAAAATAGAAAACCTGCTCCCCCCCCCCCTGAAATTGTATTCGTTCTCCCCGGCCATAAAGTCCTGAAAGACTGCCTGGTAGCTGCATACAGAGGGAAGACCCCAGGGTGCCAGAACCCGGTATAGAATTTTCTTTTTAGATATCTATTTAATTGAGTAACACTACTTCCACCTATATTTTGTAGAGAAAAAGTAGAAACAAAACTATTAAATAATACACATAAAATGCAACAATTCACGCTTTAACCAAACGTCATAAGCTGAATAGCTAATAACGTTGTTGTTGTTGAGACCTAGACCTTCCGACCTAATAGAAAGGTGTAGAAAGTATATATGTTTGGACGGTCGGGAAGTGACACCCAATATAGACCGGAACCCAGTGGGGGAGGCATCCACAGGGACCGTACCCTCCTTCTCCTACCACCAACTTCTCGGAAGGACTTACGAACCCCCATGTTTAACGTGATCGTACTCTGCGTGAACACGAAGGCAGTTTTGGCAGTGGCGGGAATCGAACCCGGGCCTACTGAGTGCAACTATTTCTGGCAAACAAATTGTCCTATGCCAATCAGTAATCACAGGCCTACGATCGTCTAAAGCAACGGTTGCAACATGGTCGGATTTACCAAAAAATGAAGCAATCATTTTCTTTGAAACACTTCATGCACGAACAACTTTTGTAGGATTTGGTTAATTTTGAAACACCCAAACAGTAAATTGTTGTCTTGTTTCGAAATTATTACTTATTACAAAATACGAATTACTACAAAAAGTATATCTTCTGTCGTGAATGAAACGAACTAGTTCCGCAAGCATGATGTTAACGGATTTTTTTGCAGTGCATACGGGAAATGAACATTCTTCACGTGTTGTAATGTAACTGTCGTTCAATTTTCATATGAAATATTATGCGACAAATGTGTTAACATTATTCTCGTGGATCCGGTTCGATCCATTCACGAGAATAGATACCTTTTGGTAGTAATTTTGCATTATATCTCTGTATTTTAAAGCTAAAGGAATTTTGTTAATATATTTAAAAAAAAAAACGTGCAATGGTCTCGAGAAAGGTTTATGCCAGCGTTTTGAAATTTATGTCATTCGTTTTCTATTTTCTAATGAAGACTTGTGTATAGAATATATATATATATAATTATTTATTTAACATTATTGAAGATAGTCATTTTAAGAAAATTTTTTCAAAAATACATTCGAACACGTTTGTCTTTCGAACATTTGATCGCATTTAAAATCAATAGGAATCTAGTATTAATCGATTGTAACAATTGTACCAAATTACTTGAGAAACGCTCCATTCGTGAGATAACGCATCCAAAGAATCACACACACACACATACATACTCACATACACGCAACAACCACTTCAAAAACGTTCTGTTCGAGTTCAGAGATGATTAAATTGTGTTCTGTCGAATATTCAAATTCGAATTTTCAACTCCGTCACAATACTTTCCCTGGGGGCGCGGTAGCCCATTGGTTAGCGCGCTGGAGTTGCACTCGGTAGGCCCGGATTCGATTCCAGCCATTGCCAAAACTGCCGCCGTGTTCACGCGGAGTACGATCACGTTAAACATGTGGGTCCGTAAATCCTTCCGAGAGGTTGGTGGTAGGGGAAGGAGGGTACGGTCCCTGTGGATTCCTCCCCCACTGGGTTCCGGTCCAAATTGGGTGGCACTTCCCAGCCGTCCAAACAGTTACCTTACACCTTTCTGGTAGGTCGGACGGTCTGGGTCTCAATAACAACAATACTTTCCCTACACATTACATTATGTATGTAGGGAAAGTAAAAAGCGAACATCAATGTTTTTTTCGATGTCTTACACCTATTTTGAATGCTTTTCAAAACCAAATGTCTCTCTTGAAAAATCACGTGTTTTTCAGCTTTCTTGAAATAACACCTTTAAGAACCTAAAATGTAAGGTCAGAATAGAGTTCTTCGTCAGAAGGTTCTTCGTAAGGTCAGAATAGAGTGAATTGAGTATATAAAATCCAAAAATGAAACATTTAAAAATTCCATAAAGAATGCAAAGAAATGAAAGTATCAGTAATTGGCCGGGGGGAGTTGTAACCCCCATTCTCCGGTTTAGCTTCATGCTATGGCAACACTTGAAGCCGATATTTATCAAAAGATGGCTCCAATACGAACAACACCTCTACTTTATTTATGGCTACCCTGGGCTACTACTACATTCGCCTTGCGGGACACCTGATACTTGTAAATATAGTTATTAAATAAATCATCAGCCTATTGAAACACGAAAATACAAAAACCATAGGAAAGAAAGATGGATATTATTTGCATCATAATGTATATTTCTTAAACGTAAGACTACTGAAACAAGTCACTCGCACTATCACCTCATCTCATTCTCAACTTTACGCCATTACTTCAAATCACTCAGACTATTATACAAATGTTCAATAAATATATACCTAAAATCTCCAAAAAATACTTTTTATTTTACTTATATATTTACTGAACATTTGTATAATAGCCTGAGTGATTTTAAATAATGGCGTAAAGTTGAGAATGAGATGAGGTGATAGTGCAAGTGAATTGTTTCAGTAGTCTTACGTTTAAGAAATAGACATTATGATGCAAGAAATTTTCATCTTTTTTTCCTATGGTTTTTGTATTTTTGTGTTTCAATAGGCTGTATGTTGTTGGTATTGGGGCCATCTTTTGATAAATATCGGCTTCAGGTAGTGTTGCCATGGCATGAAGCATGCTAAACCGAAGAGTGGGGGTCACAACTCCCCCCTGCCAGTTATTGATACTTTTCATTTCTTTACATTCTTTATAGAATTTCTAAATATTTCATTTTTGAATTTTATATTGGTAAATTATGTTCTGTGGCAGCATTGTGCCTGGTAGTTCAATTTACATTCGGTATTTTCTGCTTTTATACCTGGTTGAATTTTTAAAAAACTTTTAAACTATATATATATATATATATATATATAAATATAAATTAGTAAATCCAAAGTTAAAATGTATGTAGTAACTCATAATACACTATTCCAAAATTTTTTCTACAAAATACAAAGAAATAAAAGAAATTAAGACATAAAGAGGAAATAATAAAGCGTAATGCAGGTCAAAATAACAACAAAATAAGACAAAGATAATCAGCAAATTTCAAAAATGAGGAATGCAAATAAGAAAACAAAAAAATCAAGCAAAATAGCTTGCACATGGAAGAGATTTAGGCTTCCGATAAGTTCATTTCGAAAAAATTCTCTTCGGGTCCATATATCCCTTCGAAATGAACACAAAAATGCTTGTTTCTGAAACACAAGATAGATTTTATCTATAAACTTGTGTTATATGGACGACAAGCATATAGATTGGAACAATAAAGGAAACATAAATACCTTGAAATACATTTCATTAGAGCAACCATGACAAGCAAAATATGGCTAGACCAATGTTGCCATATGCAGAAATGAAAAGATGTGATTTGCTGTTGCCAAAGAGAGTAATAAAAACTGTACTGCGTAAAAGCAATAAAAAGAGATATTCAACAGTTAAAGCTTCAAGATAAAAAGATGAAAATATAAATTCAAGAGAATGAATAAGTACGGCTAAAATAAGATAATAAGGGGAGAATATGAGAATTTTAGGCTAATCGAAACTTATTAACTATACCATTTACTAAATATGCAGGATATTTATACATTTTACTGGTAATTTTGAGGTTATTAATGTGCAAAGCATGAAATTTTTTATCTGATAATCTATAAATTCTAAAAAGTTGATTAAGTATAATATTTCTAAACAATTGAATCGAGTTGCTGGAATTAAAAGGTAATAATTTATTAGTATTAAATTTAAAAAAATATTTTTTATCATATAAATTAGTAACTATCCCATGAGCAGGTTCTATAATTAGATTTAAATCCAAATAATAAATATTATTACTAATAGAAGTTTCATTAGGTATTAATTCCAAATTATCCGGATAGAAATCTATATCTATGACATAGTTATCAGTAAATACAAGACAAATCAGATCATCTACATATCTGTAAATTTTATAATCTGTTGAAGTAAAGAATTTTTCATATTGATATAGGTATAAATTAGCTAACATACTGCTACTACAGCCACCTTAAGGAACACCTGAGACTTGTAAGTATAATTTATTACCTTGAAAGATATAATTATTGATTTGATTGATTGAATTGATTGATTGAATTTGATTGATTGAATTTACAGATATGTAGATGATCTGATTTGTCTTGTATTTACTGATAACTATGTCATAGATATAGATTTCTATCCGGATAATTTGGAATTAATACCTATTGAAACTTCTATTAGTAATAATATTTATTATTTGGATTTAAATCTAATTATAGAACCTGCTCATGGGATAGTTACTAATTTATATGATAAAAAAGATTTTTTTAAATTTAATATTAATAAATTATTACCTTTTAATTCCTGCAACTCGATTCAATTGTTTAGAAATATTATACTTAATCAACTTTTTAGAATTTATAGATTATCAGATAAAAAATTTCATGCTTTGCACATTAATAACCTCAAAATTACCAGTAAAATGTATAAATATCCTGCATATTTAGTAAATGGTATAGTTAATAAGTTTCGATTAGCCTAAAATTCTCATATTCTCCCCTTATTATCTTATTTTAGCCGTACTTATTCATTCTCTTGAATTTATATTTTCATCTTTTTATCTTGAAGCTTTAACTGTTGAATATCTCTTTTTATTGCTTTTACGCAGTACAGTTTTTATTACTCTCTTTGGCAACAGCAAATCACATCTTTTCATTTCTGCATATGGCAACATTGGTCTAGCCATATTTTGCTTGTCATGGTTGCTCTAATGAAATGTATTTCAAGGTATTTATGTTTCCTTTATTGTTCCAATCTATATGCTTGTCGTCCATATAACACAAGTTTATAGATAAAATCTATCTTGTGTTTCAGAAACAAGCATTTTTGTGTTCATTTCGAAGGGATATATGGACCCGAAGAGAATTTTTTCGAAATGAACTTATCGGAAGCCTAAATCTCTTCCATGTGCAAGCTATTTTGCTTGATTTTTTTGTTTTCTTATTTGCATTCCTCATTTTTGAAATTTGCTGATTATCTTTGTCTTATTTTGTTGTTATTTTGACCTGCATTACGCTTTATTATTTCCTCTTTATGTCTTAATTTCTTTTATTTCTTTGTATTTTGTAGAAAAAATTTTGGAATAGTGTATTATGAGTTACTACATACATTCTAACTTTGGATTTACTAATTTATATTTATATTGAAAACATTTTATTTATTAGCTGCATTTGCGCAATAAATTAAATGTATATTGCATTGTCATTCACACATTCTTATACTACGCTGTTTAGTTTATCTAACTTTTCATTTATGAACTATCCTTATTCCTAATTCCTTTTGTATGCTTCGTATTAAAGAAACATTCTATATATATATATATATATATATATATATATATACTTATTACCACTTAGACATTAGCCTTTCTATTATTGCCCCTCTTGATGGTATATTATCTCTTGTACATGTCTTTTCGTATTACTGTTATTTATTTCTTACAAATGGCAACAGTATATCTTATTCGTTTGTGAATGGCAACACTTTTCACTTCTTTCTGTGTTCCCGTGCTTACTAGGTTAGTGTGTAGCTTTTTCAGTCAGTTTTTTGGTATCCTTTTTTCCTTTTATTTTTCTTATTTATGTATGTCGTCCAAGTAGAAATAGTTTATAGATATATTTTATCTATTTCTTCAGAAACATACATTTTTGTGTTTGCTTCTACAAAAAACTTGGACATTATTACGATTTTTGTAGAAGTGAGCAATTCATGAGTTAGGCTTAGAGCCTTGTCCACGTGTATAGCGTTTGTTCTTGATTTCGTTTGTTATTCTCTTTTCGATTCCATACCTTTGTATTTAGATACTTTTCATTGCCTTGTGGATTCGATATTTATTTTACTTATTTGTTTCTTTATTTTTTTCCATTTGCTTGAAGATTTGTTGATTTATATTTTTATTTCGTAAGCCTGTTAGATAGTTGAATTTTCGTGTTACAGCTCTCACTTTTCTTTCATTGGATCTTCAAACCATTTTTTCTTATATATATACTCGGTTTCGAAATGCTACTTCCGGTTTGATTTAGCAGCTGAAAATATGTTTTAAAATGGATATAACTTTATTTTTAACTGGAAGTATACCCGCTCTTTGTACGGAATAAACAAAGAAGATTAAAATTCACAATCATGTGCAAATTTCTATAGTATTCTAAATGACATTGTTATTCAAAACATTCTATTAAAATATTTAAATTAATGCTCCTGAAATGAAGTTTAAGAATATCTGTTCTCTATAAAATGATCTTCATAGGCAGATCTGAAGAGTAAAACATCCTGATCCCGTTTGTAAACAAATATACGGAAAATATGAAATTGAAACAATATATACCAAAATAAAAGAGCTAAAATTGTATGAGGCGATATACTCGTACTACTTATAGTCTCGTGGATTAGAAGATATACCCGTACTACAATAAACGGATTTGAAAAATATTTCAGCAAAATAAAACAGATGACATAAAAATTTGAAAATATCAATAATCCCCGTAATCTTTAAACCCAAAGACTGTAATGGATATAATCCATGAAAAATGCAATTCCGATAAAATTTATATCGTTCTGGCTGCCTGATTGTGGGTTTGAGTTCCATCTGCGGCCATGGATGTTCTGTTGTTGGGCGCAGTGTGTTCCGCCCCCGCTGGTGCGCGGGGGAAACGTTATGTAGCGGTTAAATGGTTCACAATGCTGGCCGATGTGCCTGTATCAAGTGCCTGACCATTTTTTAAAAAATAGAAAAAAATTCCATAAAGTGATCGAAAGTGATATTTTGAACGTATACAGACACCTTAAAGCAATTTTTTTTTTCAAATTTTAGTTCCCTGCAGATTATGGATCTATGTTTTTTTTCTAAACTTAGTTTAATAAAATATGGTAAACTTAGTTTGACATAAATCGAATTAAACTGAATTACATCTCAGCGGATTTCGTGAGGCCTCAAGGTATCTGTGTTTGTGTGACTAGACAATAAATAATAATATAAGGAAAATAAAAAATCAATGCATATGAATGTTCGGAATTTTGCAACATTCTTTATATCGGTGTGGGTTATAAAAATCATGTCGTAAATATATAACTAATGCGGATAGAAGGTTGAAATCTTGCAAGGATTTTTGTAATTGTGTGAACTATAAAACCGATAATAAGATAATATTTAGTAAATAAAAAAAAAACCTGTGAATGAAAGGTTGAAATTTCGCATAGTTCTTTATATTTGTGCAGGTTATAAACCGAATATAGTAAATAAAAACTAATGCGAATAAAAATTTGAATTTTTGTATTTTATACATGCAAAATATGTGCAACGTTTCTTAGTATATACTTTATGCGAAATAAAATCAACAGACTCATCGAAATTCATAATTTTTGTGCTTTAAGAGATATAAAATTAAAACAATATTTCAGTTTAATGAAATTCACAAATAAAAGTTATTCGCTAAATTGAGTGAAATCTTTACATTATGGGAGGATGTATTTAAAGTTATTATTTTTTTTTTTTCAAATGGCTAATTTCGTCAAAAAAGAGTTCTTTCAAAAGAAGTCTTTGTAGGTAGAGGTGCACACAAAGTTTGATTAAATTGTGACATCAGCTCACGGAAAGGTTTCTGTCCATGACTTCTGTACTATAAGGAAAGTGATTTGTTGATCATACCCATAGGAGTCGCTAGGATTTAGGAAGGGGAAGGGGATGATCGAATGGGGAGAACTGCAGTTCTGGACTTTGTTTCCTAACATAGACCCTATGGACAACGAATGTAATTGTTCAGCCAATAGGGTCAGGCTCATATTATGGCATAGTCATGAGGACATTTGTTCAGGGCCTTAAAATATCCACAAAGTTAAATTTATTAACATTGTATCTTTTTACGATGAATTTGACCATTTTAAACAAAATTATTAGTGGAGATATAATAGTTTGCTTTTACAAATGTACAGCCAATCACAGCAGCCAAATAAGAGATTCCAAGCAATCAGTATTTTATCGTTACGTTCCATTACACTTGCAATCTACCGGGCGTTGATTTCAAGGGATTTGAAAGATTGCAAGGGATCTGATGGGATTTGAAAAATTGCAAAGGATCTGCAGGGATTTGAAAGATTGCAAGGGATCTGATGGGATTTGAAAGATTGCAAGGGATCTGCAGGGATTTGAAAGATTGCAAGGGATCTGATGGGATTTGAAAGATTGCAAGGGATCTGCAGGGATTTGAAAGATTGCAAGGGATCTGATGGGATTTGAAAGATTGCAAGGGATCTGCAGGGATTTGAAAGATTGCAAGGGATCTCATGGGATTTGAAAGATTGCAAGGGATCTGCAGGGATTTGAAAGATTGCAAGGGATCTGATGGGATTTGAAAGATTGCAAGGGATCTGCAGGGATTTGAAAGATTGCAAGGGATCTGAAGGGATTTGAAAGATTGTAAGAGATTTGAAGTGCCCTTAAATCAGTAGCAACTGGGTGTTTTATTTTTCTACTATATTACAAAATATTCATGATATATTTTTTAGAACAGTAAAAATATAAAAATAGTTGTTTTTAAGAGTTTTGTTCTAATTGCCTTGTTTTAGCTACTTCGAGAGTAACTGGTAAGCAGTATGCAGATTTGACGTAAATTACTACTCAATAAAACATAGATTATTATTTTTACACTTACATATACATGTTACAGAATTCAGATTCGTTTTCTTGCTGGCTGTATACAGGTTATACCTTTTAGCAAAAGTTAATAACTTCTTACACGCTATTTAATGTTTTACAAAATTTTTCTTAAGCTCTAATAATTTCTTGGCTCAGGCCCTGCGACTCGGGGCCGAAAATCTTCCCTTCCTACCAGTGCCACTATCGCTACATTATATTTTTTACTGGATCAAATCCTGTTGAATATTTGAGTGTTTTCAGAAGGGAATAAAAAAATAGTTCGAAAGAAAGTGGCATTGAATGATGTTCTTTTTTCACCGTGAACCACTTTTCGATCTGCCGTGACCCACTCCAACGGTGAGATGAGCACCTGCTTCGTCGCGTCCTTAACGTGACTTGTCACGCCGTCCATTGCTATAACGGCACGAAATTGTTTCGGTAATAAAAATTTGTAATGTTCCACACATGCTTTTGCGTTATTTTTCTCTGAAACACTATTCAATTTGCTGGAATGCGAGGAAGAGTATTTTTCTTTTTCTTTAGGCTAGTAAAGATGAACCTTTTAGTCCAGTGGTCTCCAAAGTGAGATGCGAGAATCGATAGGCGGGAGATACACAATGAAAATTTGGAGTTTTCTTTCAGTATGGTTTATTCATAAACAAGTTTTATATTAACAAAAAAAAAAAAAAAAGAATTAAAAGATGATTAAATTACGCGATAATGAACACAATAATATTATGATTATATGTATATTACTTTACAAAATGTCCATTTAGAACAAAAAACATTCATCTGCTATTCTAATACAGAGTCTTCGTATTAAAATCAACGTCATCATAAAACGCAATAACATAAAAATCACGTACCTTATTTACCATAGGCATACGTAAGTAGACGTTTAGGGATACGTTAGTATACGTTTTAGGGATTTGCGAGTAGGTTTTAGGGGTACGCGATCAAAAGTGTTTAGGGACCACTGGTCTAAACCGACGAACTTTTATGAAAAATTTTCTTTTTTAAAATAAAATATTTTATACACCACTAAATTTTTAAATATTTTCTACTATTTAAATTAGTGACCCGTATGAATTTAAATGCATTGTTGAATTCGAAATAATTGAGTTCGCTTCTAATATTATATGATTGTATGCAACAAGTTAATGCAGTGCAAAGTGTGCAAAATTTTGTTCTTGTTTTAATTGAAAAAAAATGTAAAACCTTCATGCTTTGGGGAGAAAGGAGACTCTTTAGACAAACTCTAGATGTCTCAATAATGCAAGTGGTGGGATGTTTTACATGGAGAAATTTATGAGGGAATTTGTGTCATATTTATACATAACATGATAGAATGAGGTTGGATCAGTGACCCTACTGAACTTCGCAAATCACTCAATCATGTGTCTCGTCATTTTTGTTTCGCAGAGAGAAAATATACCAGCAGTTTTTAGTTCTCGAATTTCATGGTATAGGTATGTTTTTCACTTTGTTAACAAAAGCTCCAGCTTCAAGTTAAAGCTTCAAGTTAAACAAAATTGACTCTCGTCAATCCTGCTTTGAAACAGCCGTTGTAGGGGAAAAAAGAAAAAAAACACCACGTAGTTTCTACATCAGCATCTTTTAACAGGTTTTGCTCATTTTGCACTCCTTTTGAAAGGAACCCACGAATCTGTTGCTGAAAAATTGAATTTTAACCTTTTGCTTACAAATGGAACAGCGTCAATGCCAAACGAAGAACCTCTCAAAAAGATAGGTATTGACAGGAAATGACTTTGCAGGCATTGGCGTCCTGGACACCAATGTCTGCAAAGGGGGATCGAACTGTTTGGTATAGGCTATGCCAAATACCTGTCTTTTTGAGAGGTTCTTCTTTTGGGATGGACGCTGTCCCACTCGTAAGCAAAAGGTTTAGTAGTATGGAGTTCTAAGACATTTTCTTATAGAATTCTCTCCGTTTTGAATGGTAAGCATTTAACTAAGCCCTGTCTATAATAACAAACAAAATTTTTGATGCAAAATATGCAGAAAGATAATTTATGCCTGAAAATGGTTATTGCAAAATGAAAAGAACTGCATTAACACCCATATCATGACCACTTTCGATTGCAGTTATTGAACTCCACACGAAAGGAATAAGGTATGGGGTAGCTATATAAGTTTCAAAATAATCTTTTATTCAGAAATTAACCTGGATTCGTAAACGTTTCTGGAGTTTATTTTATTTTTTTTAAATTTTACAAGACGTTCTTCCGATGTTTTTCACATTTTATGCAGGATAATTGAGGGTGCAGTTTCGGTTATGATAATTGAGGGTGCGATTTCTCTTATGATAATTGAGGGTACAATATCATAATTGAGGGTGTAATTTTTATGATAATTAAGGAGTGCAATCTTATAATTGAGGGTGCAATTTCTCTTTCGTCTACTTTAACAGAGCAAGTTCTATTGCTTCGTAAAGACAGGACAAAATAGGTGCTAGCCTGGATCAAAGAGGATCGCACATTTTATGCAGAAAAATCTTCAGTATTATGTTTCCTATAAAGTTTATAACTTCGGTGGATCCATTAATTTGTTATTATTATTGATGAAAATCAATAAATAATCACACAGTATGTCGAAGGGTAGTGATGTATCAGCTGTTGTTTCAGTTCTTTACAGAACTGAAAAACTGCTATTATTGGTACAGATATTTTAGGTCAGAATTGCTTTTTCATTATATTTTGCCATTAACCTCGCCAGTACCAGCTGTATATGTATATACTATAATCCATAAAGTTCACCTGTTTGTCTTTCCAACTATATATACACACCATTTACACTAGTTCAATCAAATGTAGCATGCTGACAAAAGCGGCCAGTAGGAAGCTCGTAGTGGGGTTTTGGAAACCGACATAATTACTCTACGGGGTATTTCGGAGTATTAAACGTTCTTTTTAAGCATAAAATGTATCATAAGATATTACAGAGGCTTGAAATTGAATACACAGGTCTGGTAAAACTCTACCTATATTTTACAGTTATAAAATATGAGAATTTAAATTTTAGGGGATGCTACCAACATGTATGAATTGTCAAATGAACGCGAAATTCCAGGCTTATTGAGTTAGAGGTTTGAAATTTGGAACAATGTTAGATCACATGATAATATCAAAATCAATAATTGGTATTTTCAAATATATATTATTTTAAGGCCTGTCATAGGCAAAAATGCTTGAACTGTCAAATGAACGTGAAACTTCAGGTTGATTGATTTAGGGAATTGAAATTTGGTACAAAGATAGATTAGATGACAAAATTAACATGGATTACAGGTTCTTTTTAATTATTTATTATTTTAGGGGGTGTCGCAAGTAAAATTTTTTTAATTGTCGAGTAAAAGTGAAACTCCAGGTTTACAGAGCTAGGAACTTGCAATTTGATTCAAAGGTAGTTATGAAAAAATCCACATTGATAACTATCTTTTACACATTTTTATTATTTCAAGGGGTGTCACAGGTAAAAATGTCTGCATTATCAAATGAATACAAAACTCCAAGAGTTTATTGAGGCAGGGGCTTTAAATGTAGTACAAAACCAAACAAATAAATCAATATGGATAATTCGTATTATCAAATACCTATTATTAAATGGGATGCTGTAGGCAAAAATATTTGAATTTTTGAAAAAAAAATTAACGTGAAACTCCAGGTTTATTGAGGTAGAGACTTTACATTTAATACAAATATTGATCATATGATAAAATCAGCATGGCTAATTGTTATGTTTAAATATTTAATATTTTAGGGGATGTTATAACCAAAAATGTTTGAATTTTCGAGTCAATGTTAAAATTTAGTTTATTGAACTAGGAACTTATTAGTTGGCTCAGCACAGGTTTCGTAATAGCATGGATAATTGCTGTTTTCAAATATTTATTATTTTAGGGAGTGTCACAGACAAAAATGTTCGATTTGTTATGTAAACAAAAAACTGATACTTACAGGTAATTTAGGGGTTTTAAAATCTAATTAACAGAATGAGAAACCACACAGAAAAATAAAAGTTTTCAGTTTTACACATTTACGGGAGTGCTGCCGACTAAAATTTACGAATTCTGAAATTAGTTCGAATTAAGGATTTTTCCGAAAATTTTAAGTGGGTTTGAGGCATGAAATTTAACATTGATTTCCCCATATCTGTTTGGTTTCAAACACTATTTTCAATATTTTCAATAATGTAAAAAGTGTCACGCTCAATTGCAAATACTGAATTAAATGTAGAAATACGCGTTAGAACTAGAATGCACGTAGAAATGCACACGTAGAATGCAAATTATAAAGATAAAATATCTCATAAACCAAGCGACGGATGTCAATAATTTTCCCCAGGCATGGAGGCTGAGTTCAAGGGATATTCTGAAGTAAGTAATCGTCCTATACAGCGAAATGTGAAATAACAAGAATTTAAAACCTGTTTTTGATCTTTGTTTGTTCTATTATGACCGCCTATATGCTATGTAACTGTATAATATATTGTCAAACGAAATAACAAGAATTAAAAACCTGTGTCTGTCCTATTATGACCGCATATATGCTATGTTACTGTATAATAAATTATCAAACGAAATAACACGAATTAAAAACCTCTTTTTGATCTTTGTTTGTTCTATTATGACCGCCTATGTGCTGTGCAACTGCATAATGAATCGTTAAACGAAATAACAAGAATTTAAAATCTGTTTTTGACCTGTGTTTGTTATATTATGACCGCCTATATGCTGTGCAACTGTATAATAAATCGTCAAACGAAATAACAAGAATTTAAAACCTGTTTTTGACCTGTGGTTGTTCTATTATGACCGCCTATATACTGTGGAACTGTATAATGAATCGTCAAACGGAATAACAAGAATTAAAACCTGGTTTTGGCTTGTGTTTGTTATATTATGACCTCATATGTGCTGTGCAACTGCATAAATCGTCAAACGAAATAACAAGAATTAAAAACCTGTTTTCGACCTGTGTTTGTTTTATTACAATCATCTATATGTTGTGCAAATCTATAATAAATTGTCAAACGAAATAACAAGAATTAAAAACCTGTTTTTGATCTGTGTTTGTTCTATTATGATCGCCTATATGCTGTGCAACTGTATAATAAATCGTCAAACAAAACAAGAAGAATTTAAAACCTGTTTTTCACCTGTGTTTGTTCTATTATGACCGCCTATAAGCTGTGTAACAGTATAATAAATTGTTAAACGAAATAACAAGAATTTGAAACCTGTTTTTGACCTGTGCTTGTTCTATTATGACTGCCTATATGTTATACAGCTGCATAATAAATCGTCAAACGAAACAACAAGAATTTAAAACCTGTTTTTGACCTGTGTTTGTTATATTATGACCGCCTATATGCTGTGCAACTGTATAATAAATCGTCAAACGAAATAACAAGAATTAAAAACCTGTTTTTGACCTGTGTTTGTTCTAGTATGACCACCCATATGCTGTGCAACTGCACAATAAATCGTCAAACAAAACAACAAGGATTTAAAACCTGTTTCTCACCTGTGTTTGTTCTATTATGACCGCCTATAAGCTGTGTAACTGTATAATAAATTGTCAAACGAAATAACAAGAATTTGAAACCTGTTTTTTACCTGTGTCTGTCCTATTATGACCGCTTATATGCTGTGCAACTGTATAATAAATCATCAAACGAAATAACAAGAATTTAAAACCTATTTTTGACCTGTGGTTGTTCTATTATGACCGCCTATATACTGTGTAACTGTATAATGAATCGTCACACGGAATAACAAGAATTTAAAACCTGGTTTTGGCATGTGTTTGTTATATTATGACTTCATATGTGCTGTGCAACTGCATAAATCGTCAAACGAAATAACAAGAATCAAAAACCTGTTTTCAACCTGTGTTTGTTCTATTATAATCATCTATATGTTGTGCAACTCTATATTAAATTGTCAAACGAAATAACAAGAATTTAAAACCTGTTTTTGACCTGTGTTTGTTCTATTATGATCGCCTATATGTTGTGCAACTCTATATTAAATTGTCAAACGAAATAACAAGAATTTAAAACCTGTTTTTCACCTGTGTTTGTTCTATTATGACCGCCTATATGCTGTGTAACTGTATACCAAATTGTCAAACAAAACAGGGATTCAAAACCTGTTTTTGACCTGTCTTTGTTCTATTATGACCGCCTATATGATGTGCAACTGTATAATAAACCGTCAAACGAAAGAACAGAAATTTAAAACCTGTTTTAACCTGTGTTTGTTATATTATGACCGCCTATATGCTGTGCAACTGTATAATAAATTGTCAAACGAAATAACAAGAATTAAAAATCTGTGTTTGACCTGTGTTTGTTATATTGACCACCTATATGCTGTGCAACTGTATAATAAATCGTCAAACGAAATAACAAGAATATAAAACCTGGTTTTGACCTGTGTTTGTTCTATTATGAGTACCTGTATGCTACACAGCTGCATAATAAATCGTCAAACAAAACAACAAGAATTTAAAACCGGTTTTTTCCTGTGTTTGTTATATTATGACCGCCTATATGCTGTGCAACTGTATAATAAATCGTCAAACGAAATAACAAGAATATAAAACCTGTTTTTGACCTGTCTTTGTTCTAGTATGACCACCTATAAGCTGTGCAACTGCATAATAAATCGTCAAACAAAACAACAAGAATTTAAAACCTGTTTTTCACCTGTGGTTGTTCTATTATGACCGCCTATATGCTGTGTAGCTGTATAATAAATTGTCAAATGAAATAACAAGAATTTGAAACCAGTTTTTTACCTGTGTCTGTCCTATTATGACCGCCTATATGCTGTACAACTGCATAATAAATCGTCAAACAAAACAACAAGAATTTAAAACTTGTTTTTCACCTGTGTTTGTTATATTATGACCTCCTATATGCTATGCAACTGTATAATAAATCATCAAACGAAATAACAAGAATTTAAAACCTGTTTTTGACCTGTGGTTGTTCTATTATTACCGCCTATATACTGTGTAACTGTATAATGAATCGTCAAACGGAATAACAAGAATTTAAAACCTGGTTTTGGCTTGTGTTTGTTATATTATGACTTCATATGTGCTGTGCAACTGCATAAATCGTCAAGCGAAATAACAAGAATTAAAAACCTGTTTTCAACCTGTGTTTGTTCTATTATAATCATCTATATGTTGTGCAACTCTATATTAAATTGTCAAACGAAATAACAAAAATTTAAAACCTGTTTTTGACCTGTGTTTGTTCTATTATGATCGCCTATATGCTGTGCAACTGTATAATAAATTGTCAAACGAAATAACAAGAATTAAAAACCTGTTTTCGACCTGTGTTTGTTATATTGACCACCTATATGCTGTGCAACAGTATAATAAATCGTCAAACGAAATAACAAGAATATAAAACCTGGTTTTGACCTGTGTTTATTCTTTTATGACCACCTATATGCTGTGCAACTGCATAATAAATCGTCAAACAAAATAACAAGAATTTAAAACCTGTTTTTCACCTGTGTTTGTTCTATTATGACCGCCTATATGCTGTGTAACTGTATACCAAATTGTCAAACAAAACAACAAGAATTTAAAGCCTTTTTTTGACCTGTGCTTGTTCTATTATGACTACCTGTATGCTATACAGCTGCATAATAAATCGTCAAATGAAATAACAAGAATATAAAACTTGTTTTTGACCTGTGCTTGTTATATTATGACCGCCTATATGCTGTGTAACTGTATAATAAATCGTCAAGCGAAATAACAAGAATTTGAAACCTGTTTTTGACCTGTGTTTGTTATAATATGACCGCCTATATGCTGTGTAACTGTATAATGAATCGTCAAACAAAGTAACAAGAATATAAAACCTGTTTTTGACCTGTGTATGGTCTATTATGACCACTTATATGTTGTGCAACTGCATAATAAATCATCAAACAAAACAACAAAATTTAAAACCTGTTTTTCACCTGTGTTTGTTCTATTATGACCGCCTATATGCTGTGTAACTGTATAATAAATCGTCAAACGAAATAACAAGAATTTAAAACCTGTTTTTGACCTGTGTCTGTCCTATTATGACCGCCTATAAGCTGTACAACTGTATAATGAATCGTCAAACGAAACAACAAGAATTTAAAATCTGTTTTTGACCTGTGTTTGTTATATTATGACCGCCTATATGCTGTGCAACTGTATAATAAATCGTCAAACGAAATAACAAGAATTTAAAACCTGTTTTTGACCTGTGGTTGTTCTATTATGACCGCCTATATACTGTGGAACTGTATAATGAATCGTCAAACGGAATAACAAGAATTAAAACCTGGTTTTGGCTTGTGTTTGTTATATTATGACCTCATATGTGCTGTGCAACTGCATAAATCGTCAAACGAAATAACAAGAATTAAAAACCTGTTTTCGACCTGTGTTTGTTTTATTACAATTATCTATATGTTGTGCAAATCTATAATAAATAGTCAAACGAAATAACAAGAATTAAAAACCTGTTTTTGATCTGTGTTTGTTCTATTATGATCGTCTATATGCTGTGCAACTGTATAATAAATCGTCAAACAAAACAACAAGAATTTAAAACCTGTTTTTCACCTGTGTTTGTTCTATTATGACCGCCTATAAGCTGTGTAACAGTATAATAAATTGTTAAACGAAATAACAAGAATTTGAAACCTGTTTTTGACCTGTGCTTGTTCTATTATGACTGCCTATATGTTATACAGCTGCATAATAAATCGTCAAACGAAACAACAAGAATTTAAAACCTGTTTTTGACCTGTGTTTGTTATATTATGACCGCCTATATGCTGTGCAACTGTATAATAAATCGTCAAACGAAATAACAAGAATTAAAAACCTGTTTTTGACCTGTGTTTGTTCTAGTATGACCACCCATATGCTGTGCAACTGCACAATAAATCGTCAAACAAAACAACAAGAATTTAAAACCTGTTTTTCACCTGTGTTTGTTCTATTATGACCGCCTATAAGCTGTGTAACTGTATAATAAATTGTCAAACGAAATAACAAGAATTTGAAACCTGTTTTTTACCTGTGTCTGTCCTATTATGACCGCCTATATGCTGTGCAACTGTATAATAAATCATCAAACGAAATAACAAGAATTTAAAACCTATTTTTGACCTGTGGTTGTTCTATTATGACCGCCTATATACTGTGTAACTGTATAATGAATCGTCAAACGGAATAACAAGAATTTAAAACCTGGTTTTGGCATGTGTTTGTTATATTATGACTTTATATGTGCTGTGCAACTGCATAAATCGTCAAACGAAATAACAAGAATCAAAAACCTGTTTTCAACCTGTGTTTGTTCTATTATAATCATCTATATGTTGTGCAACTCTATATTAAATTGTCAAACGAAATAACAAGAATTTAAAACCTGTTTTTGACCTGTGTTTGTTCTATTATGATCGCCTATATGTTGTGCAACTCTATATTAAATTGTCAAACGAAATAACAAGAATTTAAAACCTGTTTTTCACCTGTGTTTGTTCTATTATGACCGCCTATATGCTGTGTAACTGTATACCAAATTGTCAAACAAAACAGGGATTCAAAACCTGTTTTTGACCTGTCTTTGTTCTATTATGACCGCCTATATGATGTGCAACTGTATAATAAACCGTCAAACGAAAGAACAGAAATTTAAAACCTGTTTTTGACCTGTGTTTGTTATATTATGACCGCCTATATGCTGTGCAACTGTATAATAAATTGTCAAACGAAATAACAAGAATTAAAAACCTGTTTTCGACCTGTGTTTGTTATATTGACCACCTATATGCTGTGCAACAGTATAATAAATCGTCAAACGAAATAACAAGAATATAAAACCTGGTTTTGACCTGTGTTTATTCTATTATGACCACCTATATGCTGTGCAACTGCATAATAAATCGTCAAACAAAATAACAAGAATTTAAAACCTGTTTTTCACCTGTGTTTGTTCTATTATGACCGCCTATATGCTGTGTAACTGTATACCAAATTGTCAAACAAAACAACAAGAATTTAAAGCCTTTTTTTGACCTGTGCTTGTTCTATTATGACTACCTGTATGCTATACAGCTGCATAATAAATCGTCAAGCGAAATAACAAGAATTTGAAACCTGTTTTTGACCTGTGTTTGTTATATTATGACCGCCTATATGCTGTGTAACTGTATAATGAATCGTCAAACAAAGTAACAAGAATATAAAACCTGTTTTTGACCTGTGTATGTTCTATTATGACCACTTTTATGTTGTGCAACTGCATAATAAATCATCAAACAAAACAACAAAATTTAAAACCTGTTTTTCACCTGTGTTTGTTCTATTATGACCGCCTATATGCTGTGTAACTGTATAATAAATCGTCAAACGAAATAACAAGAATTTAAAACCTGTTTTTGACCTGTGTCTGTCCTATTATGACCGCCTATAAGCTGGACAACTGTATAATGAATCGTCAAACGAAACAACAAGAATTTAAAATCTGTTTTTGACCTGTGTTTGTTATATTATGACCGCCTATATGCTGTGCAACTGTATAATAAATCGTCAAACGAAATAACAAGAATTTAAAACCTGTTTTTGACCTGTGGTTGTTCTATTATGACCGCCTATATACTGTGGAACTGTATAATGAATCGTCAAACGGAATAACAAGAATTAAAACCTGGTTTTGGCTTGTGTTTGTTATATTATGACCTCATATGTGCTGTGCAACTGCATAAATCGTCAAACGAAATAACAAGAATTAAAAACCTGTTTTCGACCTGTGTTTGTTTTATTACAATTATCTATATGTTGTGCAAATCCATAATAAATTGTCAAACGAAATAACAAGAATTAAAAACCTGTTTTTGATCTGTGTTTGTTCTATTATGATCGTCTATATGCTGTGCAACTGTATAATAAATCGTCAAACAAAACAACAAGAATTTAAAACCTGTTTTTCACCTGTGTTTGTTCTATTATGACCGCCTATAAGCTGTGTAACAGTATAATAAATTGTTAAACGAAATAACAAGAATTTGAAACCTGTTTTTGACCTGTGCTTGTTCTATTATGACTGCCTATATGTTATACAGCTGCATAATAAATCGTCAAACGAAACAACAAGAATTTAAAACCTGTTTTTGACCTGTGTTTGTTATATTATGACCGCCTATATGCTGTGCAACTGTATAATAAATCGTCAAACGAAATAACAAGAATTAAAAACCTGTTTTTGACCTGTGTTTGTTCTAGTATGACCACCCATATGCTGTGCAACTGCACAATAAATCGTCAAACAAAACAACAAGAATTTAAAACCTGTTTTTCACCTGTGTTTGTTCTATTATGACCGCCTATAAGCTGTGTAACTGTATAATAAATTGTCAAACGAAATAACAAGAATTTGAAACCTGTTTTTTACCTGTGTCTGTCCTATTATGACCGCCTATATGCTGTGCAACTGTATAATAAATCATCAAACGAAATAACAAGAATTTAAAACCTATTTTTGACCTGTGGTTGTTCTATTATGACCGCCTATATACTGTGTAACTGTATAATGAATCGTCAAACGGAATAACAAGAATTTAAAACCTGGTTTTGGCATGTGTTTGTTATATTATGACTTTATATGTGCTGTGCAACTGCATAAATCGTCAAACGAAATAACAAGAATCAAAAACCTGTTTTCAACCTGTGTTTGTTCTATTATAATCATCTATATGTTGTGCAACTCTATATTAAATTGTCAAACGAAATAACAAGAATTTAAAACCTGTTTTTGACCTGTGTTTGTTCTATTATGATCGCCTATATGTTGTGCAACTCTATATTAAATTGTCAAACGAAATAACAAGAATTTAAAACCTGTTTTTCACCTGTGTTTGTTCTATTATGACCGCCTATATGCTGTGTAACTGTATACCAAATTGTCAAACAAAACAGGGATTCAAAACCTGTTTTTGACCTGTCTTTGTTCTATTATGACCGCCTATATGATGTGCAACTGTATAATAAACCGTCAAACGAAAGAACAGAAATTTAAAACCTGTTTTTGACCTGTGTTTGTTATATTATGACCGCCTATATGCTGTGCAACTGTATAATAAATTGTCAAACGAAATAACAAGAATTAAAAACCTGTTTTCGACCTGTGTTTGTTATATTGACCACCTATATGCTGTGCAACAGTATAATAAATCGTCAAACGAAATAACAAGAATATAAAACCTGGTTTTGACCTGTGTTTATTCTATTATGACCACCTATATGCTGTGCAACTGCATAATAAATCGTCAAACAAAATAACAAGAATTTAAAACCTGTTTTTCACCTGTGTTTGTTCTATTATGACCGCCTATATGCTGTGTAACTGTATACCAAATTGTCAAACAAAACAACAAGAATTTAAAGCCTTTTTTTGACCTGTGCTTGTTCTATTATGACTACCTGTATGCTATACAGCTGCATAATAAATCGTCAAGCGAAATAACAAGAATTTGAAACCTGTTTTTGACCTGTGTTTGTTATATTATGACCGCCTATATGCTGTGTAACTGTATAATGAATCGTCAAACAAAGTAACAAGAATATAAAACCTGTTTTTGACCTGTGTATGTTCTATTATGACCACTTTTATGTTGTGCAACTGCATAATAAATCATCAAACAAAACAACAAAATTTAAAACCTGTTTTTCACCTGTGTTTGTTCTATTATGACCGCCTATATGCTGTGTAACTGTATAATAAATCGTCAAACGAAATAACAAGAATTTAAAACCTGTTTTTGACCTGTGTCTGTCCTATTATGACCGCCTATAAGCTGGACAACTGTATAATGAATCGTCAAACGAAACAACAAGAATTTAAAATCTGTTTTTGACCTGTGGTTGTTCTATTATGACCGCCTATATACTGTGGAACTGTATAATGAATCGTCAAACGGAATAACAAGAATTAAAACCTGGTTTTGGCTAGTGTTTGTTATATTATGACCTCATATGTGCTGTGCAACTGCATAAATCGTCAAACGAAATAACAAGAATTAAAAACCTGTTTTCGACCTGTGTTTGTTTTATTACAATTATCTATATGTTGTGCAAATCCATAATAAATTGTCAAACGAAATAACAAGAATTAAAAACCTGTTTTTGATCTGTGTTTGTTCTATTATGATCGTCTATATGCTGTGCAACTGTATAATAAATCGTCAAACAAAACAACAAGAATTTAAAACCTGTTTTTCACCTGTGTTTGTTCTATTATGACCGCCTATAAGCTGTGTAACAGTATAATAAATTGTTAAACGAAATAACAAGAATTTGAAACCTGTTTTTGACCTGTGCTTGTTCTATTATGACTGCCTATATGTTATACAGCTGCATAATAAATCGTCAAACGAAACAACAAGAATTTAAAACCTGTTTTGACCTGTGTTTGTTATATTATGACCGCCTATATGCTGTGCAACTGTATAATAAATCGTCAAACGAAATAACAAGAATTAAAAACCTGTTTTTGACCTGTGTTTGTTCTAGTATGACCACCCATATGCTGTGCAACTGCACAATAAATCGTCAAACAAAACAACAAGAATTTAAAACCTGTTTTTCACCTGTGTTTGTTCTATTATGACCGCCTATAAGCTGTGTAACTGTATAATAAATTGTCAAACGAAATAACAAGAATTTGAAACCTGTTTTTTACCTGTGTCTGTCCTATTATGACCGCCTATATGCTGTGCAAATGTATAATAAATCATCAAACGAAATAACAAGAATTTAAAACCTATTTTTGACCTGTGGTTGTTCTATTATGACCGCCTATATACTGTGTAACTGTATAATGAATCGTCAAACGGAATAACAAGAATTTAAAACCTGGTTTTGGCATGTGTTTGTTATATTATGACTTTATATGTGCTGTGCAACTGCATAAATCGTCAAACGAAATAACAAGAATCAAAAACCTGTTTTCAACCTGTGTTTGTTCTATTATAATCATCTATATGTTGTGCAACTCTATATTAAATTGTCAAACGAAATAACAAGAATTTAAAACCTGTTTTTGACCTGTGTTTGTTCTATTATGATCGCCTATATGTTGTGCAACTCTATATTAAATTGTCAAACGAAATAACAAGAATTTAAAACCTGTTTTTCACCTGTGTTTGTTCTATTATGACCGCCTATATGCTGTGTAACTGTATACCAAATTGTCAAACAAAACAGGGATTCAAAACCTGTTTTTGACCTGTCTTTGTTCTATTATGACCGCCTATATGATGTGCAACTGTATAATAAACCGTCAAACGAAAGAACAGAAATTTAAAACCTGTTTTTGACCTGTGTTTGTTATATTATGACCGCCTATATGCTGTGCAACTGTATAATAAATTGTCAAACGAAATAACAAGAATTAAAAATCTGTGTTTGACCTGTGTTTGTTATATTGACCACCTATATGCCGTGCAACTGTATAATAAATCGTCAAACGAAATAACAAGAATATAAAACCTGGTTTTGACCTGTGTTTGTTTTATTATGAGTACCTGTATGCTACACAGCTGCATAATAAATCGTCAAACAAAACAACAAGAATTTAAAACCGGTTTTTTCCTGTGTTTGTTATATTATGACCGCTTATATGCTGTGCAACTGTATAATAAATCGTCAAACGAAATAACAAGAATATGAAACCTGTTTTTGACCTGTCTTTGTTCTAGTATGACCACCTATAAGCTGTGCAACTGCATAATAAATCGTCAAACAAAACAACAAGAATTTAAAACTTGTTTTTCACCTGTGTTTGTTATATTATGACCTCCTATATGCTGTGCAACTGTATAATAAATCATCAAACGAAATAACAAGAATTTAAAACCTGTTTTTGACCTGTGGTTGTTCTATTATGACCGCCTATATACTGTGTAACTGTATAATGAATGGTCAAACGGAATAACAAGAATTTAAAACCTGGTTTTGGCTTGTGTTTGTTATATTATGACTTCATATGTGCTGTGCAACTGCATAAATCGTCAAGCGAAATAACAAGAATTAAAAACCTGTTTTCAACCTGTGTTTGTTCTATTATAATCATCTATATGTTGTGCAACTCTATATTAAATTGTCAAACGAAATAACAAAAATTTAAAACCTGTTTTTGACATGTGTTTGTTCTATTATGATCGCCTATATGCTGTGCAACTGTATAATAAATTGTCAAACGAAATAACAAGAATTAAAAACCTGTTTTCGACCTGTGTTTGTTATATTGACCACCTATATGCTGTGCAACAGTATAATAAATCGTCAAACGAAATAACAAGAATATAAAACCTGGTTTTGACCTGTGTTTATTCTATTATGACCACCTATATGCTGTGCAACTGCATAATAAACCGTCAAACAAAATAACAAGAATTTAAAACCTGTTTTTCACCTGTGTTTGTTCTATTATGACCGCCTATATGCTGTGTAACTGTATACCAAATTGTCAAACAAAACAACAAGAATTTAAAGCCTGTTTTTGACCTGTGCTTGTTCTATTATGACTACCTGTATGCTATACAGCTGCATAATAAATCGTCAAATGAAATAACAAGAATATAAAACCTGTTTTTGACCTGTGTTTGTTATATTATGACCACCTATATACTGTGTAACTGTATAATATATCGTCAAACGAAATAATAAGAATTTAAAACTTGTTTTTGACCTGTGCTTGTTATATTATGACCGCCTATATGCTGTGTAACTGTATAATAAATCGTCAAGCGAAATAACAAGAATTTGAAACCTGTTTTTGACCTGTGTTTGTTATATTATGACCGCCTATATGCTGTGTAACTGTATAATGAATCGTCAAACGAAGTAACAAGAATATAAAACCTGTTTTTGACCTGTGTATGTTCTATTATGACCACTTATATGTTGTGCAACTGCATAATAAATCATCAAACAAAACAACAAAATTTAAAACCTGTTTTTCACCTGTGTTTGTTCTATTATGACCGCCTATATGCTGTGTAACTGTATAATAAATCGTCAAACGAAAAAACAAGAATTTAAAACCTGTTTTTGACCTGTGTCTGTCCTATTATGACCGCCTATAAGCTGTACAACTGTATAATGAATCGTCAAACGAAACAACAAGAATTTAAAATCTGTTTTTGACCTGTTTTTTTTTATATTATGACCGCCTATATGCTGTGCAACTGTATAATAAATCGTCAAACGAAATAACAAGAACTTAAAACCTGTTTTTGACCTGTGGTTGTTCTATTATGACCGCCTATATGTTGTGCAACTGTATAATGAATCGTCAAGCGGAATAACAAGAATTAAAAACCTGTTTTTGACCTGTGCTTGTTCTATTATGACTGCCTATATGTTATACAGCTGCATAATAAATCGTCAAACGAAACAACAAGAATTTAAAACCTGTTTTTGACCTGTGTTTGTTATATTATGACCGCCTATATGCTGTGCAACTGTATAATAAATCGTCAAACGAAATAACAAGAATTAAAAACCTGTTTTTGACCTGTGTTTGTTCTAGTATGACCACCCATATGCTGTGCAACTGCACAATAAATCGTCAAACAAAACAACAAGGATTTAAAACCTGTTTCTCACCTGTGTTTGTTCTATTATGACCGCCTATAAGCTGTGTAACTGTATAATAAATTGTCAAACGAAATAACAAGAATTTGAAACCTGTTTTTTACCTGTGTCTGTCCTATTATGACCGCTTATATGCTGTGCAACTGTATAATAAATCATCAAACGAAATAACAAGAATTTAAAACCTATTTTTGACCTGTGGTTGTTCTATTATGACCGCCTATATACTGTGTAACTGTATAATGAATCGTCACACGGAATAACAAGAATTTAAAACCTGGTTTTGGCATGTGTTTGTTATATTATGACTTCATATGTGCTGTGCAACTGCATAAATCGTCAAACGAAATAACAAGAATCAAAAACCTGTTTTCAACCTGTGTTTGTTCTATTATAATCATCTATATGTTGTGCAACTCTATATTAAATTGTCAAACGAAATAACAAGAATTTAAAACCTGTTTTTGACCTGTGTTTGTTCTATTATGATCGCCTATATGTTGTGCAACTCTATATTAAATTGTCAAACGAAATAACAAGAATTTAAAACCTGTTTTTCACCTGTGTTTGTTCTATTATGACCGCCTATATGCTGTGTAACTGTATACCAAATTGTCAAACAAAACAGGGATTCAAAACCTGTTTTTGACCTGTCTTTGTTCTATTATGACCGCCTATATGATGTGCAACTGTATAATAAACCGTCAAACGAAAGAACAGAAATTTAAAACCTGTTTTTGACCTGTGTTTGTTATATTATGACCGCCTATGTGCTGTGCAACTGTATAATAAATTGTCAAACGAAATAACAAGAATTAAAAATCTGTGTTTGTTATATTGACCACCTATATGCTGTGCAACTGTATAATAAATCGTCAAACGAAATAACAAGAATATAAAACCTGGTTTTGACCTGTGTTTGTTCTATTATGAGTACCTGTATGCTACACAGCTGCATAATAAATCGTCAAACAAAACAACAAGAATTTAAAACCGGTTTTTTCCTGTGTTTGTTATATTATGACCGCCTATATGCTGTGCAACTGTATAATAAATCGTCAAACGAAATAACAAGAATATAAAACCTGTTTTTGACCTGTCTTTGTTCTAGTATGACCACCTATAAGCTGTGCAACTGCATAATAAATCGTCAAACAAAACAACAAGAATTTAAAACCTGTTTTTCACCTGTGGTTGTTCTATTATGACCGCCTATATGCTGTGTAGCTGTATAATAAATTGTCAAATGAAATAACAAGAATTTGAAACCAGTTTTTTACCTGTGTCTGTCCTATTATGACCGCCTATATGCTGTACAACTGCATAATAAATCGTCAAACAAAACAACAAGAATTTAAAACTTGTTTTTCACCTGTGTTTGTTATATTATGACCTCCTATATGCTATGCAACTGTATAATAAATCATCAAACGAAATAACAAGAATTTAAAACCTGTTTTTGACCTGTGGTTGTTCTATTATGACCGCCTATATACTGTGTAACTGTATAATGAATCGTCAAACGGAATAACAAGAATTTAAAACCTGGTTTTGGCTTGTGTTTGTTATATTATGACTTCATATGTGCTGTGCAACTGCATAAATCGTCAAGCGAAATAACAAGAATTAAAAACCTGTTTTCAACCTGTGTTTGTTCTATTATAATCATCTATATGTTGTGCAACTCTATATTAAATTGTCAAACGAAATAACATAAAACCTGTTTTTGACCTGTGTTTGTTCTATTATGATCGCCTATATGCTGTGCAACTGTATAATAAATTGTCAAACGAAATAACAAGAATTAAAAACCTGTTTTCGACCTGTGTTTGTTATATTGACCACCTATATGCTGTGCAACAGTATAATAAATCGTAAAACGAAATAACAAGAATATAAAACCTGGTTTTGACCTGTGTTTATTCTATTATGACCACCTATATGCTGTGCAACTGCATAATAAATCGTCAAACAAAATAACAAGAATTTAAAACCTGTTTTTCACCTGTGTTTGTTCTATTATGACCGCCTATATGCTGTGTAACTGTATACCAAATTGTCAAACAAAACAACAAGAATTTAAAGCCTTTTTTTGACCTGTGCTTGTTCTATTATGACCACCTATATGCTGTGCAACTGCATAATAAATCGTCAAACAAAATAACAAGAATATAAAACTTGTTTTTGACCTGTGCTTGTTATATTATGACCGCCTATATGCTGTGTAACTGTATAATAAATCGTCAAGCGAAATAACAAGAATTTGAAACCTGTTTTTGACCTGTGTTTGTTATAATATGACCGCCTATATGCTGTGTAACTGTATAATGAATCGTCAAACAAAGTAACAAGAATATAAAACCTGTTTTTGACCTGTGTATGGTCTATTATGACCACTTATATGTTGTGCAACTGCATAATAAATCATCAAACAAAACAACAAAATTTAAAACCTGTTTTTCACCTGTGTTTGTTCTATTATGACCGCCTATATGCTGTGTAACTGTATAATAAATCGTCAAACGAAATAACAAGAATTTAAAACCTGTTTTTGACCTGTGTCTGTCCTATTATGACCGCCTATAAGCTGTACAACTGTATAATGAATCGTCAAACGAAACAACAAGAATTTAAAATCTGTTTTTGACCTGTGTTTGTTATATTATGACCGCCTATATGCTGTGCAACTGTATAATAAATCGTCAAACGAAATAACAAGAATTTAAAACCTGTTTTTGACCTGTGGTTGTTCTATTATGACCGCCTATATACTGTGGAACTGTATAATGAATCGTCAAACGGAATAACAAGAATTAAAACCTGGTTTTGGCTTGTGTTTGTTATATTATGACCTCATATGTGCTGTGCAACTGCATAAATCGTCAAACGAAATAACAAGAATTAAAAACCTGTTTTCGACCTGTGTTTGTTTTATTACAATTATCTATATGTTGTGCAAATCTATAATAAATAGTCAAACGAAATAACAAGAATTAAAAACCTGTTTTTGATCTGTGTTTGTTCTATTATGATCGTCTATATGCTGTGCAACTGTATAATAAATCGTCAAACAAAACAACAAGAATTTAAAACCTGTTTTTCACCTGTGTTTGTTCTATTATGACCGCCTATAAGCTGTGTAACAGTATAATAAATTGTTAAACGAAATAACAAGAATTTGAAACCTGTTTTTGACCTGTGCTTGTTCTATTATGACTGCCTATATGTTATACAGCTGCATAATAAATCGTCAAACGAAACAACAAGAATTTAAAACCTGTTTTTGACCTGTGTTTGTTATATTATGACCGCCTATATGCTGTGCAACTGTATAATAAATCGTCAAACGAAATAACAAGAATTAAAAACCTGTTTTTGACCTGTGTTTGTTCTAGTATGACCACCCATATGCTGTGCAACTGCACAATAAATCGTCAAACAAAACAACAAGAATTTAAAACCTGTTTTTCACCTGTGTTTGTTCTATTATGACCGCCTATAAGCTGTGTAACTGTATAATAAATTGTCAAACGAAATAACAAGAATTTGAAACCTGTTTTTTACCTGTGTCTGTCCTATTATGACCGCCTATATGCTGTGCAACTGTATAATAAATCATCAAACGAAATAACAAGAATTTAAAACCTATTTTTGACCTGTGGTTGTTCTATTATGACCGCCTATATACTGTGTAACTGTATAATGAATCGTCAAACGGAATAACAAGAATTTAAAACCTGGTTTTGGCATGTGTTTGTTATATTATGACTTTATATGTGCTGTGCAACTGCATAAATCGTCAAACGAAATAACAAGAATCAAAAACCTGTTTTCAACCTGTGTTTGTTCTATTATAATCATCTATATGTTGTGCAACTCTATATTAAATTGTCAAACGAAATAACAAGAATTTAAAACCTGTTTTTGACCTGTGTTTGTTCTATTATGATCGCCTATATGTTGTGCAACTCTATATTAAATTGTCAAACGAAATAACAAGAATTTAAAACCTGTTTTTCACCTGTGTTTGTTCTATTATGACCGCCTATATGCTGTGTAACTGTATACCAAATTGTCAAACAAAACAGGGATTCAAAACCTGTTTTTGACCTGTCTTTGTTCTATTATGACCGCCTATATGATGTGCAACTGTATAATAAACCGTCAAACGAAAGAACAGAAATTTAAAACCTGTTTTTGACCTGTGTTTGTTATATTATGACCGCCTATATGCTGTGCAACTGTATAATAAATTGTCAAACGAAATAACAAGAATTAAAAACCTGTTTTCGACCTGTGTTTGTTATATTGACCACCTATATGCTGTGCAACAGTATAATAAATCGTCAAACGAAATAACAAGAATATAAAACCTGGTTTTGACCTGTGTTTATTCTATTATGACCACCTATATGCTGTGCAACTGCATAATAAATCGTCAAACAAAATAACAAGAATTTAAAACCTGTTTTTCACCTGTGTTTGTTCTATTATGACCGCCTATATGCTGTGTAACTGTATACCAAATTGTCAAACAAAACAACAAGAATTTAAAGCCTTTTTTTGACCTGTGCTTGTTCTATTATGACTACCTGTATGCTATACAGCTGCATAATAAATCGTCAAATGAAATAACAAGAATATAAAACCTGTTTTTGACCTGTGTTTGTTATATTATGACCACCTATATACTGTGTAACTGTATAATATATCGTCAAACGAAATAATAAGAATTTAAAACTTGTTTTTGACCTGTGCTTGTTATATTATGACCGCCTATATGCTGTGTAACTGTATAATAAATCGTCAAGCGAAATAACAAGAATTTGAAACCTGTTTTTGACCTGTGTTTGTTATATTATGACCGCCTATATGCTGTGTAACTGTATAATGAATCGTCAAACAAAGTAACAAGAATATAAAACCTGTTTTTGACCTGTGTATGTTCTATTATGACCACTTTTATGTTGTGCAACTGCATAATAAATCATCAAACAAAACAACAAAATTTAAAACCTGTTTTTCACCTGTGTTTGTTCTATTATGACCGCCTATATGCTGTGTAACTGTATAATAAATCGTCAAACGAAATAACAAGAATTTAAAACCTGTTTTTGACCTGTGTCTGTCCTATTATGACCGCCTATAAGCTGTACAACTGTATAATGAATCGTCAAACGAAACAACAAGAATTTAAAATCTGTTTTTGACCTGTGTTTGTTATATTATGACCGCCTATATGCTGTGCAACTGTATAATAAATCGTCAAACGAAATAACAAGAATTTAAAACCTGTTTTTGACCTGTGGTTGTTCTATTATGACCGCCTATATACTGTGGAACTGTATAATGAATCGTCAAACGGAATAACATGAATTAAAACCTGGTTTTGGCTTGTGTTTGTTATATTATGACCTCATATGTGCTGTGCAACTGCATAAATCGTCAAACGAAATAACAAGAATTAAAAACCTGTTTTCGACCTGTGTTTGTTTTATTACAATTATCTATATGTTGTGCAAATCCATAATAAATTGTCAAACGAAATAACAAGAATTAAAAACCTGTTTTTGATCTGTTTTTGTTCTATTATGATCGTCTATATGCTGTGCAACTGTATAATAAATCGTCAAACAAAACAACAAGAATTTAAAACCTGTTTTTCACCTGTGTTTGTTCTATTATGACCGCCTATAAGCTGTGTAACAGTATAATAAATTGTTAAACGAAATAACAAGAATTTGAAACCTGTTTTTGACCTGTGCTTGTTCTATTATGACTGCCTATATGTTATACAGCTGCATAATAAATCGTCAAACGAAACAACAAGAATTTAAAACCTGTTTTTGACCTGTGTTTGTTATATTATGACCGCCTATATGCTGTGCAACTGTATAATAAATCGTCAAACGAAATAACAAGAATTAAAAACCTGTTTTTGACCTGTGTTTGTTCTAGTATGACCACCCATATGCTGTGCAACTGCACAATAAATCGTCAAACAAAACAACAAGAATTTAAAACCTGTTTTTCACCTGTGTTTGTTCTATTATGACCGCCTATAAGCTGTGTAACTGTATAATAAATTGTCAAACGAAATAACAAGAATTTGAAACCTGTTTTTTACCTGTGTCTGTCCTATTATGACCGCCTATATGCTGTGCAACTGTATAATAAATCATCAAACGAAATAACAAGAATTTAAAACCTATTTTTGACCTGTGGTTGTTCTATTATGACCGCCTATATACTGTGTAACTGTATAATGAATCGTCAAACGGAATAACAAGAATTTAAAACCTGGTTTTGGCATGTGTTTGTTATATTATGACTTTATATGTGCTGTGCAACTGCATAAATCGTCAAACGAAATAACAAGAATCAAAAACCTGTTTTCAACCTGTGTTTGTTCTATTATAATCATCTATATGTTGTGCAACTCTATATTAAATTGTCAAACGAAATAACAAGAATTTAAAACCTGTTTTTGACCTGTGTTTGTTCTATTATGATCGCCTATATGTTGTGCAACTCTATATTAAATTGTCAAACGAAATAACAAGAATTTAAAACCTGTTTTTCACCTGTGTTTGTTCTATTATGACCGCCTATATGCTGTGTAACTGTATACCAAATTGTCAAACAAAACAGGGATTCAAAACCTGTTTTTGACCTGTCTTTGTTCTATTATGACCGCCTATATGATGTGCAACTGTATAATAAACCGTCAAACGAAAGAACAGAAATTTAAAACCTGTTTTTGACCTGTGTTTGTTATATTATGACCGCCTATATGCTGTGCAACTGTATAATAAATTGTCAAACGAAATAACAAGAATTAAAAATCTGTGTTTGACCTGTGTTTGTTATATTGACCACCTATATGCCGTGCAACTGTATAATAAATCGTCAAACGAAATAACAAGAATATAAAACCTGGTTTTGACCTGTGTTTGTTTTATTATGAGTACCTGTATGCTACACAGCTGCATAATAAATCGTCAAACAAAACAACAAGAATTTAAAACCGGTTTTTTCCTGTGTTTGTTATATTATGACCGCTTATATGCTGTGCAACTGTATAATAAATCGTCAAACGAAATAACAAGAATATGAAACCTGTTTTTGACCTGTCTTTGTTCTAGTATGACCACCTATAAGCTGTGCAACTGCATAATAAATCGTCAAACAAAACAACAAGAATTTAAAACTTGTTTTTCACCTGTGTTTGTTATATTATGACCTCCTATATGCTGTGCAACTGTATAATAAATCATCAAACGAAATAACAAGAATTTAAAACCTGTTTTTGACCTGTGGTTGTTCTATTATGACCGCCTATATACTGTGTAACTGTATAATGAATGGTCAAACGGAATAACAAGAATTTAAAACCTGGTTTTGGCTTGTGTTTGTTATATTATGACTTCATATGTGCTGTGCAACTGCATAAATCGTCAAGCGAAATAACAAGAATTAAAAACCTGTTTTCAACCTGTGTTTGTTCTATTATAATCATCTATATGTTGTGCAACTCTATATTAAATTGTCAAACGAAATAACAAAAATTTAAAACCTGTTTTTGACATGTGTTTGTTCTATTATGATCGCCTATATGCTGTGCAACTGTATAATAAATTGTCAAACGAAATAACAAGAATTAAAAACCTGTTTTCGACCTGTGTTTGTTATATTGACCACCTATATGCTGTGCAACAGTATAATAAATCGTCAAACGAAATAACAAGAATATAAAACCTGGTTTTGACCTGTGTTTATTCTATTATGACCACCTATATGCTGTGCAACTGCATAATAAACCGTCAAACAAAATAACAAGAATTTAAAACCTGTTTTTCACCTGTGTTTGTTCTATTATGACCGCCTATATGCTGTGTAACTGTATACCAAATTGTCAAACAAAACAACAAGAATTTAAAGCCTGTTTTTGACCTGTGCTTGTTCTATTATGACTACCTGTATGCTATACAGCTGCATAATAAATCGTCAAATGAAATAACAAGAATATAAAACCTGTTTTTGACCTGTGTTTGTTATATTATGACCACCTATATACTGTGTAACTGTATAATATATCGTCAAACGAAATAATAAGAATTTAAAACTTGTTTTTGACCTGTGCTTGTTATATTATGACCGCCTATATGCTGTGTAACTGTATAATAAATCGTCAAGCGAAATAACAAGAATTTGAAACCTGTTTTTGACCTGTGTTTGTTATATTATGACCGCCTATATGCTGTGTAACTGTATAATGAATCGTCAAACGAAGTAACAAGAATATAAAACCTGTTTTTGACCTGTGTATGTTCTATTATGACCACTTATATGTTGTGCAACTGCATAATAAATCATCAAACAAAACAACAAAATTTAAAACCTGTTTTTCACCTGTGTTTGTTCTATTATGACCGCCTATATGCTGTGTAACTGTATAATAAATCGTCAAACGAAAAAACAAGAATTTAAAACCTGTTTTTGACCTGTGTCTGTCCTATTATGACCGCCTATAAGCTGTACAACTGTATAATGAATCGTCAAACGAAACAACAAGAATTTAAAATCTGTTTTTGACCTGTTTTTTTTTATATTATGACCGCCTATATGCTGTGCAACTGTATAATAAATCGTCAAACGAAATAACAAGAACTTAAAACCTGTTTTTGACCTGTGGTTGTTCTATTATGACCGCCTATATGTTGTGCAACTGTATAATGAATCGTCAAGCGGAATAACAAGAATTAAAAACCTGTTTTTGACCTGTGTTTGTTCTATTATGACCGCCTATATGCTGTGCAACTCTATAATAAATCGTCAAACGATGCGAGAGAAGCATTCAATATTTTTTAAAAAGAGACATGTACTTGAATTTAAAATTTCAAAATTATTAAAAACTGTCAAAAAATTTAAAAGAAAAATGTAGGAGAATAACATGTGAACGAGAGGGAAATAATTTTTGTTTCAAGTTGGAAATCAATCAGTCAAGCATAGGCTTGAATAAATAAATTATTATTATTAATAAACCAGGACGAATTACCCCACGTTCCACGCGTCCAAAGAAAGCGCCCGTTACCTAAATAATAAAAATGCTTATAACGCCACTCAATTTCCACATCGCCTCTTTTGAAGTACAATCATGCCCGAGCTCCGTTTTTCCCAGACGCAACCTTGTCAATTGTACAACGCAGGCACAATACCACCTAAATAAGCTTATTTGATACGTTCTGAATAAGCTCTCGATTACCTATCATTGAAATACTTATAGTTGTAAAAGAAAAAAAAACTGTTTACTTCAGAAGTAAAATTCAAATAATTATTGCTATCTCAGCATGTTTCCACCCAATTAGTGAAATTTTAATACAATCCTCATAATGATAATATAATACACCAAATTAAAATCTACACGAAAATTTTCAAATTCGCAACAACGCAATTTAAATTCGCAATATAATTCTTACTACACAAAATCTTTTAAATTCGCAAAGCTATAAAATCGATAAATTAAAACTACTTTGTTTGTAAACCGCTGTTTCATCGCCGAGACAAAATATCTGCCATGTAATCAAAACAGCCCTTGAAGCGGCAAAGAATGAATAGATTTGATTTAACGATATGGAGGAATGGCCAGTATTTAGATTTGAAAGCTAGAAAATGTTAAACTAATTCGAATTTATATGGGAAAAAAATCTCGCCGAGGTGCATCGTAGGGGGTAAAGCACCCCCATGTCAAATTTTGTTGCTGTCCAAACTTCCGATTTTCCGCTACATGTGAAATACACAAACAGACAGAAACATAGACAAATATTTTCTTATATTTATGAAGTATACTAATTTGAGATTTTCGAGTTTAACGACGTGTAAACAATGAGTTTTATCTATACATTTTGCACTATGATTTTTTCAGGAATTATCTTATTGTTTATTCATATACAACCTTACCTTGATCTTGAATATCTAATAATACTTATTTTAACCATTAAAAAAAAACACCTAATGTGGGCAGCATATGACATTTACTACATGGGTCGATGACTTCCACTTATTTTTGCAGCAAACTAATGATGTATAAGATCCATGGTACAATGCTTTTATTCGACTCCTTATTGAAACATAATTACTACATAACCCTGTGCAAAACGCCAAAACGCCCCTCCCCCTCCCTAAAAAAAAAAGGGTACATGTTCAACAAACAGTGAAACGTACTATATTTAGAATAAAGAATATTAATTTACTTAAAGCGATGGCGAATTATCAACGAAATTAAACTACTATTAACAAAAATCCGAATGAATTATTAACTAAGATTTTTAAGACGATGAATTTTCATCAAATTTGGCGTCATTTTCGTTACTTAAACGTCATTGTTACCAATTAGCGACATTTTCGTCAATTAGGTAGCATTTTCAAAAAGTCTCCAAATTGGCACTATTTCGTCAAATGCACACACACACACACACACATCGACAATATCAATCTATTTAAGGATAGTACTTGCTGCTTATTTTAATTTTATGTGACCTTTTCTATACATATATCCGAAAACGTGCTAAATCTCGAGAATAGTTCAGACCAGCGTTCTAAAGTTGGTGCCATTCATTTTGTAATGTTCAGTAAGAAATTATTATTTATATAGCATTATTAAAGGTCCTGATTTTTTCAAAAATTCATTCGAAAATTTAGGAGTCTTTCGATTAATTAATTGCTGTCTAACTCAATAGGGTTTCAGTCTTCACTGATTGTAATGAATGTATTAATATTTTTTTTCAAATCACTCCATTCGTTCGGAATATATTGCTTCCACAGACTTTCTGACACACACACACTAACATACACATATTAACATACCTACATGCACACAGGCATCACCCCAAAAATGTTTGTTTCGAGTTCAGGTATGTTTGAAATCTGCTCGAATTCGAATTTTCAGAACTCGAATCCGAATTTTCGACCCCTCCACAATCTGAAAGTGACCGTAGTACGACTAGCATGGATTCAGTGGACGCTGGGATATGGGGCGCTGATTTCAAATTAGGAGAATAATGACTACGCAGGATACCAACCTGGGTAAAAATAGTAGTATCAGGAGGCTAACCTGAGGTAAAAAATATTGCAGGAGGTAGTCAGTCAGATTGTCAGTTACACAACAATCTGACATTAAAGGGCGGAGAATGCAGAGACCATTTCGACGAGAAGTACTTGCAATTTCGTCCCAATAGCTCAACAGTAGAGCTTCGGTTGACCAGGTCAGAGATCCAGGGTTCGATTCCAGGGTTCAATTGCTTTTTACAATGTGTATTGTATTATAAGAGGGTAATCATTAAAAAACAGAAAATTCAATGTCATTTTAAACCCATTCATTTTTTATAAATAGGTTTATGGGATATATAATTTATTCCTACAAATAATGGAATAAAGGCTGTTTTTTAGTCGCTGCTTTTCAGTGGCTGCTTTTCAATAGTTCCTTTTCAGTCGCTGCTTTTCATAACGTATTCCGATACTCATCTGCAACTAAATAGTATTATATCTCTCATGGAAAATATTTGATTGCAAATATAACTCAAAATCGAATTTTAGAGGCGAAAAGTGCGATCCTGTGGGATTGAGAGCAGAACATTCCCATAGTTTTCTCTACCTTTCAAAAAATGGAAGATCTTTTCTTCGCATATGGCTATTTTGAAGGATTTTGTTTTATGCATTGATTATGGATTTTGTTCTATGATTACCCTTTTTTGCCACGCTTACCCGTCTCTGTAATCACAAATTCCTTTCATAAATACAAAGGCTTGAATATCATGATTTCATAAAAAAATAACTGGCTTAAAGTTAAAATAATCAAACGTTAGATTTTATTAAAATAGTAAAGTAAAAAAAAAAATGACGATACTCCAATAAATAATTAAAATAACAGAATGGAAATTAAGAAAGTAAAAAGTGATGATAAAATAATGAATGATTAGAGTTAAATGAATGAAAATGGAAAAAGTAAACAAGAAATATCACTCCATCGAATAGTTAAAAGAATAGAATTAAAATAGAAAAAATAAAATGGTGATGATACAACAATGAATAATTAAAATGCGGAATAAAAATGGGGAAAGTAAAAAAGTGATAATACTCCAATGAATATTAATAAAAATATCTAATGTGGGCAGCACATGACTTTCCTTATATCACGCAATAAATTTACTTCTTTCACAGTGAAAAAATTATAAAAAGATCTACGGTATAGTGTAGATCGTACGTACTTAACGTTGAATTGTACATTTGGCGATTTTTTGGATGACAACAGGTAATAAAGAGTTGCGTGAAATAAAGTATCCAATTAACTTATACACGCAACTCTAAATTAACAATTACTGATATTGATAGATTCCTCAATAAGCAATATAGTCTATATATCAAAATATTTTAATAATTCATCAATTAAGCGTCATTTTTATCTTTGACGATATTTTCGTCAATCTGAGACGAAATATCGCCATGATGATGCTATACCGGGTACCGATTTATTACACCTCTTAATGGGTGAGTTTGGCGAGAGAGTTGATTTTTATCGCCTGGTTTCTTCGTTTCGTTTTAAGATGGCGTTCGTTTCCACTTTGCTCCGTGCGTGCATACGTTGGTACATTCAGCGTCAGGTAAGAAAAACATTTAAAATTATTGAAGCTTTTTTAAATATAATTATTAATGTTTATCTGCGCATTAAGTTACCTTTTTAGCGCTAGATGAATTCTGAAGCAGATATTGCTGTAATTATAAACACTTTATTTGCATGAGATTTTTCTGGATTGTTTTTCTTTACAGATTAGTTTGCAATTCCTGCACTTGCATGTGTTTCTTTTCAATTTAAATGATTTGGAACTAATACTATATATATTCTTTTTATATGTATCATTTCGTTGAATTTTGCATGTACTTAATTCAGTGTTTCTTTCAGGACTTTTTGGTCAGGGCGGGGGCGAATGAAATTTTAGAGGGGAGGGCAAGTTTTCTATTTGCCCTATATAAATATATATAAATACTGTGTCACATAAATAGAAATTAGGTTAACATAAAATGCCTCCCGGGGAGAGGGACGAATACTCGTCTCCGGGGGTCTTCGTCTCCCGGAGACATACCTGAAAGAAACACTGAATTAATTATATTTTACATGATGCCCTCCCTGTTCATTATAGTTCTGCCTGTATCCAGTATTATGAGAAAAATGGGAGAATCTTTCAAATCAAAATTAATTGGCGTGTGGTTTAACTCGACTATCTTTTGCCAGAATCTGTTTTTAAGCTTTTTTTTTTTCAAATTTTACAAGAGAAAAATTTAAAAAATCTGTAGGATTCCAAATAGTCATGATTATGGTATATTACCCTTCATTTTTAAGAACTTGAGAAATTCTTTTTTATTTGATACCGAGTTTGATAATGTACCCCCCGATTGGGTGACTTGTGCCCCCCCCCCCCTGAGAGGTTAATAACGTCATGAACACAGAAATTGTATAGTGACTTTTATGTTTTACTATAATGTATGGAATTATTAAATTTCGTGATCATTGAACTATATATAACTTCTTTTATGCCCGGTTATGTCAAATATTGGCTTATGCTGCCATGTTAAGAAGATATAAAATTTCAATTTTTTTTTAATTTCTAGTTTCCGCTCGAATTAATTTGTATTATCTAGTTCTAGATTTTACGTTATCAAAGCAAAATTTTAAGTTTCGTGAAAATTCATCAATATTTGTGGCAGCTATGTACATGATAAATCGACAACATACAGTCAGACAGTCATCGTTTCAAAAATTGTCAAAACATGTTCAGCAGAAACAATATTTTCTAAATACTACGCATGAGAAAGTAAAATTCTGTGTCAACTACTTATACGCATTCTAGAGTGTAAATAAACCACTTACTTTAGTTCTTCATGTAAAATATCATTCATAGCCAACAAATATTTAATTAAAGACTTTCACGCATAATTTTTCATATGGAAAGCTAACTCTTGTTTAATAATACTTAATATCTGAGGACGGTGTATCCCATTAAAACGTGTGCAATTCATTTTCTCAAGGATCATAGACAAAGTGACTTAATTTAATATTATTGACTATCCTGATTTTTTCAAAAAATCATTCGAATATTTAGGACGTCTGAATGTTTAGTCACATTTATATTTAATAGAGTTCACAGATTATGATAATCTTACCTAATTTTGCCCAACTTGCACGCTTACTACTTGGAATATCGAGTCAATAGATATACAAATATATCACCTCAAAGCATTTGATACAAGTGCTCAGAATAGGAAGATCTGTTGAAAATTCTGATTCGAATTTTTAACCCCAATTACAATACTTGTCCTATACATTATACTGTGTACGTAGGGAAAGTAATAAGTTGGGAATCCACTACTTAACACGACTATATTGTATGATATAAGAATTGCTCTAAACATGCCAATCAGTTTTAGGATATATTTATTTAGAGTTTCATCTTTAATTATATTTTCTCCTTAAGGATTTTATAGAACTGTGGTTTTGATATATAATTATATTTTTCCGTAGGATTTTACTGAAATGTGATTTTGAGATATAATTATATTTCTCTTGATTCAAATTGCGATACAATAAATGAAACTAAATTGCATTTTGCTATGTATAAAAGCAGCCTTCCAACATTGAATAAGAATTAAAAAAAAAAAGAAGGAAAAAAAATTACTCAAAATTACCAGGAAAATGAAAAAGGAAAATGTAATTTAAATCACCCAAACTGTTGCAAAATTAATTATAAAGAAATCTGATGTGGGCAGCACATGACTTTCCTTATATAATGCAATAAATTTACTACTTTTACAGTAAAAAAAAAATGGTTATTCTTATAGTAGATACTTATATTCTTTCCAACATATTGAAGTTTCGTCAATGAGTCGTCATTTTCATTGATTTAGCGTCAATTTTATCCTTTTAGCGAGATTTTCGCCAATTTAGCAACATTAAAAAAGTTCGCTAAGTTGGCGACATTCAGCCAAATTAGTCGTCAAAATCTCGCCAAGCGTTATGGACAAAGAAATAAGTTATTCTTATAGCAGATAAATAATTATTGGCATTCAAATACAAAAGTATTACTCAAAGTATCTTTTCTCGTGAATGGAACGAGCTAGATCCACGAGAATGGTATCACCCAATTTATCGCTTGATATTACATATGAAAAGTGAACATGTTTCTCAACAGTTAATATTTTCTTTTTAATTTATGGGATTTTTTGCTAAATTTATTTGAAAAATGTGCAGTATCTGGAGAACGGTTCATGCTAGCGTTCAAATGTTTATGTCAATCGTTTTCAAAGGAAAATTTACATAAAAAATGTCTATTTGCGTAACTTTATTAAAGATTTTGATTTTTTGACAATTTCTTCAATATTTCACTCTAAAATTTAGGGAGTTCTGAACACTTGATTGTGCCTAAAAAGAATAGGTTCCAGTATTCACGGATTGTAATTTTTGTACCAAATTTCATTCGAATCGCTCCACTCGTTCGTGATATATCGTCTCCACACACACACACACACAGATATCACCTCAAAAATGTTCGATTCATGATCAGGGATGCTTGAAACATGCTCTCCCGTCGAAAACTCGAATTTGAATTTTCGACCCCGTCACAATACGCTCCTTATACATTATACCATGTAAATAAGGAAAGTAATAAAAACTTTGTTAAAAACATAGCACTTAATGAATTCTTAATAGTATCAAGCGGTTTAGCTAGGGAAAAATAACCTTCCTTAGGATAAAAAGTGAATAATTACACCAACAAAAAGAATCGGACGAGAACCGGTATTTTCAGCATGGTATGGCCGTTCCGGCCGTCCAAATAGTTGCTCAGTCCATTGGATGAGTCGGACGGTCTGGGTTTTCAACCAACAAAAAGAAGGCATCTTAATAAATAGTTACATCATATGACCTAGAAAAAAAATCATTGCTAAATGAAAACTAGAGGAAATGAAAAGAAAAACGTTAGGGCAATGAAGTTTTTAATCTTTCTGCTGTTCTTTTTATTTCAGTTTTTTTTTACTTTTTGTTTGGTAAAAATTTTATTTTGTTTTTTTCTGTAATTTTAACGATGTTACTTTTGGCTATTTATACAGAAATAACACTTATTAAAACTTGAAACTTAAATTAATTAATAAAATTTTGAACTTCTATAATAATATATCTGACCTTAAAAAACTAGTACCCGAAGTATCTTCTCCCGTGAATGGAACGTGCTAAATCCACGAGAATGATGTTAATAAATTTATCGCACAATATTACATGTGAAAAGTGAATAGTTAAATTTTTAAAAATTTTATGTAAGTTTTCGATAAATTTATTTGAAAAATGTGTAATATCTCGAGAAAAGTTCATATTAGCTTTCCAATTTTTGTGACAATCGTTTTATAATGAAAGATTAGACAAGAAATGATTATTTAAGTAATTTTATTGATGGTTTTGATTTTTTGACGAATTTTTCAAAATTTCATTCAGAAATTTAGGGGTGTTCTGAACATTCGATTACGTTTAAAAACAATAGGGTCCCAGTGTTTACAGATTGTAATTTTTATACCAAATTTCGTTCAAATCGCTCCATTCGTGCGTGAGATATCGTCTCTATAGTCTCTCTCTCTCTCTCTCTCTCTCTCTCTCACACACACACACACACACACACACACACACACGCACACACACACACACACACACACACACACACACACACACACACACACACACACACACACACACACACACACAGAGGCATCAAGTCAAAAAACGTTCGATTCGTGTTCAGGGATGCGTGAAACGTGCTCTCCCGTCGAAAACTCGAGTTCTAATTTTCGACCCCGTTACAATACTTTCCATACATTATACTATGTCGATATTGGGAAAGTAAGAAGAACAGAATGAAAATAGAAAAAAGCGAAAAAATGTGATAGAAAAAAGCGAAAAAATGTGTTGATATAACAAAGAATTATCAAAAGAGCAGAATGAAAAAATAAAATAAAATTAAAATTAAAGATACTGGAATGGATAAATTAAAAGAGAGAATAAAAATAGGAAAAGTACAAAAAAAGTAATGATACAACAATGAGTATAAAAAATTCGTCCAAACTGCTGTTTTAAATAATCTGAGCATACAAACTGAGTAACAGCATAGGACAGTTGATTAAATGCACAAATCGGTTTCGAAAGTTGAAAAAATATCTTCCGTCAGCATTTCTGAAAGAGAGCAATTTTTACAGCAAAGTCAGAGACATTTCTGTCAACAGAAAATTTAATAACGTGTCAGCAGGGACTAAGAAAAAAATGCAACTTTCATAATCTTGCATTTGATATACTTTAAGTACTGACGAATCCTTAACGAACAGGACGAATTCCTGTACTATATTTTCCAAATTATTTATGTGAAGTGAACTATATATTTTCCACCTTTAGTTTTCAGATCGATGTGCAGCTTGTGATATGCTTGGTCACTCTGTTTGCAGACTCCACATCGTAGATAAAAGCTTGAAATTTCGTCACAGTAGCTCAGAGGTAGAGCATTGGCTGGCCAGTACGAAGATACATGGTTTGATTTTTGGTTGGAGCAGCAAGGTTCTTTACAATGACGACGGCAACAAATCAACCCTGTAGGTTAGTGCAAAGATGCCGGAGGTCTGAAAGTGACTGCAGTAGGAATAGCGCGGATTAAGTGGACTCTGGCATATCCAGCGCTGATTTCAAATCGGAAAATCAACGACCATGCCGGAAGTTAACCTGGAGGGCAAAAATAGCAGTGGGAGGCTAACCTGAGATAAAAATAGCAGGAAGTGTTCAGTCAGATTATCAATTGCACGCCAGTCTGACATTAGTGGGTGGAGATGCACTTTAACGATAAGAGCTTACAGTTCCGTCCTAGTATCTCAACGGTAGAGCGTCGGTTGGTCAGTACGAAGATCCGTAGTTCGATTCCCAGTCGGGATAGCAAGGCTCTTTACGCATTCTTATGTACGGCCGCCCACCTTGCTGCTCTATGTCCTAAGATGAGCCGGACTGTCTGGGCTTTCGACACATTCTTATGCTTTTGTCATAATATGGGATAGCGTCTTGTTAAACAAAATTGCTCGTGAATAGAAACCGCTTTTCATAAATTGTAGGGTCCTGAGAAAATTCCAATTTTTTAATTATGCAAATATCAGTCATATAATTTGCAGTATTTACTTACTATTATAAAGAACTCATCTCTCAGTGGGGAATAGAACCCCCAGACACTTAGCTGATCATACGACACTATCTGTTGAGACGATTGTTTGAATTTAACCCTAGAATGTGTACTTTAAATCTAGCCTTTCCACTCACATTTTGCGCGGGCAAAAAGGACTAGCGGTTAAATGTGACATCTACGCACTTAATGAAGCTTTTGAATATCAAAACCGTTTAAAGTTTAATCGTAAAAGTCTGATGCGGGCAGCACATGACTTTCCCCGCAGACTTCAATTCATTTTCTCTTTCTTTCTTTCACAGTTTATTAAATTGAGTTTATTTCCACAAAACGACATGGATAATTATTTGAAATGACACTGAATTTGCAGTTTTAAATCAATTTTCATTTTCATTTGGTGACTGGACGTATTTTAAAAGGCGACATGGTCAAAATGCGATAAAAAATAAAATATCTCAAGAACGAATAATCCTAGAGCTATGGGATTTGGCCTTCTCTTCGTCGTCAAATATTACGTATAAAACAAGCATTGATATTTGATGCATTTGAGCATACGTAGGCTGTTATTTCAGTCTTTGATGTTTTTTGCCTGTCATTTCGCAAAAACAAAGGCAAGTTCTTTTTTTCCAAATTGTACCGAAATCTAATCCGCATCAGGGTGACCACGACTGATCAAATTTTTTGTAATTTCATCGAATAATTTTCGAGCTAGAGTGGATACATACATTGCACAGACAGACACACATACACACAGACAGCTACACACACAGACGCTACTCTAATTATGGTATTTTTCGTGTTATAGGGATCCCAAAACGTGTAGATTCATCGAAAACTTCAGTTGCAATTTTCGAGACGATTCCAATACTTTCCTTGCACATTACCATGTATTGTAGGGAAAGTAAAAATATAGAGCACATTTTATGGCTCTGTTGACATAGAAATTGCGGTGTGTAAGACAATTCTAATACTTTCTTGAAGAAAGTGGGAAAATATCAATTAGATGACTATAATTGTTTCGAAGGCGTTTGAAGCCACCTTCCTTAAGCCCCAAAACAGTCTGCTCAATTAACAATCGCTAAACACAAATTGCGACATGGCAGGCAAAGAGAAATTTGAGCAGAGCAAGAACAAACAAAAGAAAATTTGTTAACGGGTGGTATTAGCCATTGAGAAAACAAAACCCAACCATGAACATATCAACACAGGACAATAAAGGATCCTCCACGCCCTCATACACGAAGACGTGAGAAACTGACTTATTACTTTTCTTTATGCATAATGTATAAAGAAAGTATTGTGATGGGGTCGAAAATTCGAATACGAATTTTCGAACACGACGGGAGAGCACGTTTCAAGCATCCCTGATCACGAATCGAACATTTTTCAGGTGATGTCTGTGTTCATGTGTGTGTGTGAGAGTATGTGTGTGTGTGTGTGAGAGTATGTGTGTGTGTGTGTGTGTGTGTGAAAGTATGTATGTGTGTGTGTGTGGCGTGTCAGTGAGTCTGTGGAGACGATATCTCACGAACGAATGGAGCGATTCGAATGAAATTTGGTACAAAAATCACAATCCGTGAATACTGGAAGCTTATTGTTTTTAAACACAATCGAATGTTCAGAACCGCCTAAATTTTCGAGTGAAATTTTGAAAAAATCATCAAGAAATCAAAACTTTTGATAAAGTTACTCACATAGACATTTCTTATGTAATTTTTCTTTAGAAAACGATTGACATAAACTGTAGAACGATAGTATTAACCGTTCTCGAGATATTGCACATTTTTCAAATAAATTTATTAAAAAGTCAAGCAAAATAAAAAAAAATATTAACTCTTAAGAAACATGTTTACTTTTCATATGCAATATCATGCGATAAATTGGGTGATATCATTCTCGTGGATCTAACTTGTTCCTTTCACGAGAAAAGATACTTTGAGTAATACTTTTGTATTAGAAAGCCAATAGTCATTTATCTGCTGTAAGAATAACTTATTTCTCCATCCATAACGCTTGGTGAGATTTTAGCGACGAATTTGGCGGAATGTCGTCAACTTAGCGAACTTTTTTAAATGTTGCCAAATTAACAAAAATTTCGCCAAATGGATAAAAATAACTCTAAATCAATAAAAATAGAGAAAATGCAATATCTTGGAAAGAATATAAGTATCTACTGTAAGAATAACTTTTTTTTAACTGTAAAATTAGTAAATTCATTGCATCATATAAGGAAAGTCATGTGCCGTCCACATCAGCTTTTTTTTTAACTTTGTGAGATATTTTTTTTTGTTAAAAATCAATTAATTATAACATTTTCGATAGTTTGATTTGAAGAATGGTTTACAAACGATTTCGGTATTTAAAATATAGCACGGTTACCATAGTTACTACTATAGAATAAAAGACTATGGATAAATTTATTGATATAATATAATAAAAATATTCGTCTGCTGTAAGTATACTTTTTATTATCGCAAGAGCGGTTAATAGCTAGTTAATTAAAAAAATTTAGAATATATTTTCTGCGTATGTTCATGTTCATATCAAAACGAGTTTTGTGTATCTAGTCGTTTTCGAGATATAGCTGAAAGAATGTTAGAATAAAAAAAAAAACCTCGTTTTATAAATATTTAGTACAAAATTCCAAGATTTCAGATTTTTTCTTATTAAATATAGGTCAAGTCTTATGTGTATAAAAAATTTTAAATTTCTATCTGCAAGTTTGGGCTGGGTAATTCATCCCTTAGTCACCCCATCTCACTGAGTCGCATATAATAATAATAATAATAATACTAATATTAATAATAATAATAATAATAACAATAATATTAATAATAATAATAATGATAATATTGAAAAACTTTTTTGAGATTTATAAAATTTTTGAACAAAATTCCAATTTTCTCTATCTACTATTAAAATTTGTACATAGAGTTTCAAATCACTCTGAATATGACTGACTGAACTGATTATTTACTTGTTAGAAATGGAACGAGCTAGATCTGCAATCCTAATTCTGTAATTATTCACATTATGTTTCGAATTCCAGCTCTTATTCGTAATTTCTCAAATGTTTTATCTAATTATCAATCAAAGAATTTTATACGCAGGGATTCGTTATTCATTTTTCCCTATATAAAAAAAAAGAATAAGGTAGTTTAAATCCATCCACGAATCTCTTGAAGTTTTAGATCACGGTTCATAATTTTTATGAAATTTATCGGAGTAATCATGAATGATCGTTTATAATCACGAAATTTATCGGAACTAAAGTTATTTTATCCGGTTTCCTTTAATGCAAATCGATATATGTGGAAAATAACAATAACAGTGAATGAAATTGGAAATAGGCAAAAAATTAATAGGAATATAAGATTTCCGCCAAGGAAGCGTGATGGCATGTATTCAATCTTTTCAATCAGCACTTTTTATATTCGATTTCTTGCCTAAGTGAACGAAATCGGAACGATTTAGAACAGTTAGTGATGAAGAAAAACAATGTCTCGTACCATTTGATGAAAATATTTCAATAAATACTATTTTGATTTACGATATAAATGATATTTTTCTTTCGGTAATACTTCCTACAGCGGTAATTCGTTCCTTTTATCTGGGAAACTCCACTCAACGTTCTTATATAATCTATTCTATCTGGTTTAAGTCTACTTTTATTATATTCAGTACGAGAATACAAGGAAAATGTATATCTTTGTCCGTTTTCATACTCAAGTTATACCTTTAAAATATTTCGTAAAAAATCTTGTAAATTTTTTTTTTAAATTGGCAACAGCTTAGTGACGCCAATGGTGGCTTTTGATTTTCTCTGTGTTAATAGGTACGTATCGTATAAAAAATTTGCCTTAATTTGTGATTACCATTTAGTGAATTTTTTAATTTTGGAAAAATTGTAGGTGAAGATTTTGTCAAAAAAAGTGGTAGTAGTTCTGAAATTACTACGACTCAAAACATGCGTTCGAAATATTTTGATAAAATGCATATTTTTAATTGAATTATATGAGTGATGAGTTTTTAAGAATATTACTTAATTGCATAATTAATATTATTACAAAGTAATAATATTAATTATGCAATTTATAGATAATTACACTTCTAAAATATTGGAAATTTTATTTATGTTTAGATTAGAGTCCTTCTTGGGTCGGATTACCTGCTTTGCGATCGGGTTCGGTTCAGGTTTCTACTATTTTCCAAGTTGCGGGCAGGACTGCGTATTCCATTGCAAAAATTGCTATTAAGGGAGACACAATTTTACACATATCGCATGTTTTATGAGAGCACCAGGAACAAATGCGAACACGGAGGTTATAAAAAACAGCAGAAAATGGTGCTTATGCGTTAAAGATCTAAAATTTGTAAATAGAATTTTAAAATAAAATTTCATGTGGGTCGCAGATCGAGTATTCGGGTTCCATACGCTGCAGGTTTGGGTCGGGTTGTGGGTTAATAATTCTTTTGTTACGGATTCAGGTCGGGTTGCAGGTCAACATTTTTTGTTACTAGCCTTGGATCGGGTCAAACCCGACCCGCCAGGACTCTAATTCAGACAATGTCCAGTCGCGTTTGTGTCGGATAAAGGATATTTTTATTTTTAATCTTACTACTTTTATCATCAATATAATAATTGGTGAACGTGTTTGCCAGTGTTGCCGTGTTTGCCGTTTTTCCAAATATTCCAGACCCCCCCCCCCCTCACTGATCTAGAAGACTAAATTTCTGCACATCTATAGCATCAGATATGTAACAGCATCTATTAGATTCGAATTTTCTACTTATTAAACAGGGAAGGAAAAATATTTTTTTCCAAAAGTCTTTTCCGTCCCCTCAGAAGGTCGTCTGGTGACCTAAAAGATTGAATCTTTGCATATTTATAGTGTCGGTCATTGGACAGAATATAGCCAGATTTTCGCACCCAGGGGTGGAGATTATAGGTTTTTTTTATGTGAATAACATCTATGGTTGGGGCTGAAATTGCAGGGTTACGAAATATGTAAACAATGTGGACGTTTATATCTACAAACTTAATAGATAAATATGTTAACAATGTTTACTTATTTTGTTGGAAATAAAGTATCATTTATGAATATACAAAAATAAAATTTTAATATTTTGAACTTTTTCGAAAAAAGTAATTTTTTTTTCTAAGCAAGATTTTGGTTTACTTTTACACGGAATATCTTCTAAACTACACTCATGTCCAAAATTTAAGCAACAATCAGAAAAATTAAAATATCTGGCTAAAGAAACGACGGTAACGCCAAACAACGGTAATCCCCAGGGCGTTTCCAAGGGGACCGGCAACAGTCGGAAGTAGCCTGAGTCCTAAATATCAATCGTTCCCACATTTGCCGCCTGTGGAACCGGTATTAAAGTGAAGGAACAGTGTCGCGAAGACCAGATGTGTGGAAATCCTTAGTGAATCTTCTAGAAATAGATGTTTTTTTAAAAAAAGTTTTCGTAAAAACAATAATATGGCAAAATTTTTGCCACTAATTATCAAATGTAATATAATTCATAATTTTCGGAAATACTAAAGCAAAAATGCAACATTTTCTTTTTTTTTCTTTTTTGTATCCAATTAGAGGGTTTACATTTTTTTTCTCGTGAGAGCGCTTGTGCGAGATATCAAGTATCAATTTATCATAATTTTAATCTCTTTTTCTCGGTTCAGTCGGGTCAATATCGAAAAACAAGCTACTGTATATTTTAATTTAAAAAAATAAAACTCTTTTTTTTTCCTCTCGTTTTGAAAATAAATATGAAATTAATTCTTTCAGAAAATTAGAACGAAATAAAAAAAAAATCACATTTGTATTAAATGATTAAATGAATTTCAAACGATTAGAATGTTTGCATCATTTTTTTTATATATTTCTATTGATTAGGAAGTACATTTTTTATAAATCGTAATCCTATAAAGAAGAAAAGTAACGTTCCATCAGAATGATTACCTTTAATATTTAAGGGGTTTTCCCCCTTCGCAACACAATTGTATTACAAAAAGGGAATTTTTCGACTATTAAAAACAGTAACATGTGGCGGAATAATTATTACTTTCCTTATATACATATAATGTATAAGGAAAGTATTGTGACGGGGTCGAAAATTCAAATTCGAGTTTTCGACGGGAGAGCACGTTTCAAGCATCCCTTGAACACGAATGAGACGTTTTTGAGATGATGTCTATGTGTGTGTGTGTGTGTGTGTGTGTGTGTGTGTGTGTGTGTGTGTGTGTGTGTGTGTGTGTGTGTGTGTGTCAGTGAGTCTGTGGAGACGATAACCGACGAACGAATGGACCAATTCGAACGAAATTTGATACAAAAATTACAATCCATGAATACTGGAAGCCTGTTGTTTTATACGCAATCGAATGTTCAGAACCTCCTAAATTTTCGAGTGAAATTTTGAAAAAAATCATAAAAAAATTAAAACCTTTAATAAAGTTACGCGAATAATCATTTCTTATGTAATTTTTCATTAGAAAACGATTGACATAAATTTTAGAACGCTAAAATGAACCGTTCTCGAGATATTGCACATTTTTCAAAAAAATTATCAAAAATCATATAAAAAATATTTGTTATTGTGAAATATGTTCACTTTTCATAAGTAATAATATCATGCTATAAATTTGGTGATATTATTCTCGTGGAACTAGCTAGTTCCATTCATGAGAAAAAATACTTTGAGTAATACTTTTGTGTTTGAACGCCAATAGTCTTTTTTCTGCTGTAAGAATAACTTATTTTTCCGTCCATAACGCTTGGAGAAATTTGGCGACGGATTTAGCGGAATGTCGCCAACTTGGCACCTTTTTCAAATGTTGCCAAATTAACGAATATCTCGCCAAATGGATGAAAATTACGCTAAATCAATGAAAATGACGATTAACTGACGAAAATTTAATATCTTGGAAAGAATGTAAGTATCTACTATAAGAATAACTTATTTTTTTTCACTGTAAAAGTGGTATTGCATTATGTAAGGAAAGTCATGTGCTGCCCACATCAGATTTTCTTTTATTATGTTTTTATTTCCCCTACAGTACATGGCAATGTTTAGCCAAAGAATTGGAATGTGAGTCAAGAAAAAGGGACTCTAGTTTCAGACGGTTTTTCCTGTTTTGGGTATTAACAATGTAACCGTGGCAAAGCGTGATAAAATTATTTAGGGGGACCGGAAATCAGCGACTGAAATTAACAAATAAATAATTTCAAGCTGATATTTATACAGAGCTATGAATAAATGAAATCTGATGTGGGCAGCACATAACTCTCATTACATAACTCGACGATTCTGCTCTTTTCACAGCGGAAAAGAGTTAGAAGAAAGGTTGTCAGATTTGGCGATTTTTCTCCTAACTATGAAATGAACGCCAATGTCTGCAATGGGGATCGAGCCGTTTGGGATAGGGTATGTCAAATACCTGTCTTTTTGAGAGGTTCTTCGTTTGAGATGGACACTGTCCCACCCGTAAGCAAAAGGTTAAATCACTATTTCTTTCTTTTCGAGATAGTAATATTTAGAGATGGTGCTTGTGATTAGTAAAGCTAGGAATGTTGTATGAATGGAAGAAATTCGGATTGTAAAGATCCACGGTAAAACATTTTGAGGGTTGAATCGAACGTTTGGAATCTTTACTGGATAACAACAGAAAAAAAAAAAAAACTATTTCGAAGTACACTATATTTACTTCTATCTTGAGCAAACTTAATTTGACAGTTAACAATATTGATAGCATCCGCAAGAAGCAGTAGAGTCCACATATTTAAAATATGTTAATTAATTCTTCAATTTGGTGTCATTTTAGTTAATTTGATGATACTATTGTCGATATGGCACCATTATGGAACTCGTCGAGTTGGCGGTATTTCGCAAATTAGTCACCAGGTTCGCCAAATTTACCGCCAACGGTTACAGACAGATGGATAAAAGTTTTTTTTTTACATATAATAAAATCACTATTGGCGAATTGATGGGCATCACAATATCAAAATATAACACTATTACGCAAAGTATCTTCCCTCGTAAATGGAACGAACTAAATCCATGAGAATGATGTAAACAAATTTGTCCCACAATATTCTATATGAAATGTGGATTCTTTCACGGTAGTTAATATCTTTTTATTTTAGGAATTTTAAAATGTATTTACAAAACATACAATATCTCGAAAACTGTTCATGGTAGCGTATTAAATTTCATACCATTTGTGTTCTAATAAAATATTATACAGAAATGATTATTCATACACATTTTCTAAAAATGTCATTCGAAAATTTGAGAAAAAATTTGGGGGTCTTCCTAGCATTCAATTAAGTTTAAAATCAATAGTGTCTCAATATTTTCTGATTCTAATAATCGTACCGAATTTCGTTCGTAACTCTCCATTTGTTCGTGAGCTATCGCATTCACAGGCACATGTACCTATACACATATTAACATACCCCCCCACATATTAACATACATATACTACATACCCTCACACAAATGTGTACGCTGCCACAACTGCCGCCGTGTTCATGCGGAGTACGATCACGTTAAACATGTGGGTCCGTAAGTCCTTCCGAGAGGTTGGTGGTAGGGGAAGGAGGGTACGGTCCCTGTGGATGCCTCCCCCACTGGGTTCCGGTCTAAATTGGGTGGCACTTCCCGGCCGTCCAAACAGTTACCTTACACCTTTCTGGTAGGTCGGACGGTCTGGGTCTCAGCAACAACAACAACACACTAACATACATACACACACTAACATACAACAGTTACCTTACACCTTTCTGGTAGGTCGGACTGTCTGGGTCTCAACAACAACAACACACTAACATACATACACACACACACAGACACCACCCCTAAAACGTTTGATTCTAGTTTAGGGATACTTAAAATGTGCTCTTCAAATTTGACCCCGTCACAATACTCTCCCTATACATTATACTATAGATGTAGGGAAAGTAATAAAGTTATAATGAAAATTAATTATTGACATTTTGTCATTTTGTTCTTACAGTGGAACACTTTTCTGCGTTTTTCTGTGAAACTTATTCGAAATCGTTATATGCGTAACGGGGGATTCTATTTTAACTAGTCTATAAAACCAAGGGGAACAAGTAAGAAAATAAATATATCACTTCTAAAACTTTTTTTCCTTTTGTTAAAATGTTAATTTATGATTCACATAGAAGAATTCCAAACGTATCAAAGATACCAAAATTCATACTTTAGTGATTATCTAAATCAATTTTTTTTTATTAATTTGTAAAATCATTTTCAGTTAATAAGAACTATATTTGCGAAAACGAAATAAGAAAAACAACGAAATCCCGCAGCTTAGATACGTCTACCTGGGCTTTTCATTCTCTTTCAGCTTCATTTTCAATGTAATATTTCTTGATATGGAAAGACATTGATTGCAATGCCTCTTCTGAACAATACGTCGGCACTTGCGGACCAGGCGCTAGTCGGAACAAAAACCTTTTAGCATCTAAAATCGTTTATTTGTGCAGAACGCATTTTATATATTTATTTCGAATAATATATAATTAAAATAAAAGGGGGTAGTCACAGTTTTTGGGTAGTCACTTTGTCTGTCTTGCCGCCTAACCACGGTTTTTGATGTTGCCCGTTTTTTTATCAAAATGGAAAAGAGAAATTATTAAAATTTCATTTGCCCATTTATTTAAAATGAGTGAACGCTTTATAAACACCTTTACCAAAAAATAAATCGACATTGTTTAGGAGATATCACGATCTATTCTGAATCTTTAAATAACCAAAGAAAAATACAAATTGTTCGAAGCGAGAACGCCATTCATCTATTTGGAATAGCTCGGAAACACGATAATCTTCTCGGTCTCTCCTCATCCTTGGCGAGTTGGCGAGATCGAGTAACAGAAAATGGCGGGAAGCATGTTTTGCTTTCTACCTGAGCATCAGTTACCTATTGGGGTGCAGAGTAAACGGTGGCAAATCAACAAGTTGTTATTTCTTTCTTGGGATAAACTGCACAATAGAAACAATCTGCCTCACATGTTAAAGGATTTGTGCTTCGTTCAGAACTTGCAAAGGAAAACAAGAAATCCGTGTGAAACAAAAATATAAACTCAGTTGGAATGATGCTCTGAAGAAGTGTTTACATTTAAATTCTGTGCTACTTTAAAAAAGGATATTTTTTTAAAAGTAAAATTTATCAAAATATCGTCTGCTAAAGGTAAGATAGTTTTTCTCATGGATATTCAATTTTGAAGAGAATTAATTTTAACACATGTGTTAAAGAAGTGTTTTAAAATACTTTTTATTGAATTATTTAAATTTTATTTACACTTTTTCCGGTTTTACAGACGTTCTGAATTTTAATAGAACGAAAATGGACGCGCTATTGAGTTTCCTTTCAGTGTGTTTTATATAAAAAAATTAATGTTACAGTATTATATTAAAATAATTTTTGATATAATAATAATTATTATTATAGTAATTATTTAATAATTATTAAATACATTATAATTAGTTTATGTTAATAAAATTAGACGAAATATTAAAAATTTGTTTAGGAAATTTTTTTTTCAGGTATAATTCTTTTTTCTAATATATCTAAATTTAAAACACTTATTTTATAATGCCAATTTTTAATTCAAACTGCAGCAATTAATCAACTATATTGCTGCATGCATTCTTTATAAAGAAGAATGTATGCATGTATTAACTGTAATTAAGATTTTAAACTTGATAATTGTATCGATATATTAACTTATAGATTGTACTATTTAAAATTGCAAACGAAGGCAATAGTTATCAACCAAATAGTTTACTTTTTATATGAAGTAAGCAATTTAAAATTTTCTGAAAAGGAAATTTAAAAAAAAATATCTAGAAAAAATTAAATTTATTTCATATGAATAACACCTGTAGTTGGAGTATCTTTGGCTGAAATCGGAGCGTTACGAAAAATATAAGCATTTTGGACATTTATATCTCCAAAAGTAATTAATAAAAATGTAAAACATTTTAATTTGTTTTATCAGAAATAGGGTTCTATTTATGAATATGTAAAATATTTTAAGCATTTTAATATTTCGAACTTTTCTTTTCGAAGAACATTAAAAAGTCTTTGTCCTCACTTTGCTTACTTTCACTCGAAATACCGTCTAAACTATGTAAGATGAATTAAACAGTAAGTGATAAAAATTTTTAGTAGGAAATCCAGTTTCTATATGAATAATTTGTTTTAAGAAATCTCATATAGTTTTCAAGAAACCGACAAATTTATGAAGATTGAAATATTTCCGTTTTCAAAGATTGTAATTCTTATATCTTGAAAACTAAAAGTGCCAACTATGAGCTATAAAAGGATTTGTAACACTATAAAAGGTTATTTCGATATCCATTTTCAGTAGGATAAATAATTGGATTTCGGATAATGGTCATAGTTTTTGAAATACAGTGATTATAATTTCGATATTTTAATATTTTGAACTATTTTGAAAAGGTGGCTTTAATTTCAATATTTTAATATTTTGAATTATTATCAAAAGGTGACTCTAATTTTGATATTGTAATATTTTTAACTATTATTAAAAGGTGACTCTAATTTCAAAATTTTAATACTTTTAACTATTATTTAAAGGTGGCTCTAATTTCGATATTTTAATATTTTGAACTATTATTAAAAGGTGGCTCTAATTTCGATATTTTACTATTTTTAACTATTATTAAAAGTGTGATCTAATTTCAATATTTTATTATTTTTAATTATTATTAAAAGGTGGCTCTAATTTCGATATTTTAATATTTTTAACTATTATTAAAACGTAACTCTAATTTCGATATTTTAATATTTTTAACTATTATTAAAAGTGGGCTCTAATTTCAATATTTTATTATTTTTAATTATTATTAAAAGGTGGTTCTAATTTCGATATTGTAATATTTTTAAGTATTATTAAAACGTAACTCTAATTTCGATATTTTAATATTTTTAACTATTATTAAAAGTGGGCTCTAATTTCGATATTTTAATATTTTGAACTATTATTAAAAGGTGGCTCTAATTTTGATATTTTAATATTTTTAATTATTATTAAAAAGGGGGTTTAATTTCGATATTTTAATTTTTGAACTATTATTAAAAAGTGACTCTACTTCCAATATATTGATATTTTGAACAGTTTTGAGAATGTCTGAAGCAGACAAATAATCCACAAAGAAATATGTTATTCACGTAAAACTATTTCGGCGCCATCGGACTTTAGCGACTGCCGATTTTTTTATATATTTAAATTATGCATTTTATTCGAAAATAAGCCAGGTATACTGAAAAAAATTAATGTGCCTACTACTACTTTAACTTAAATGTTAATAAACTTCGATATTCTAGAAAAACAATAGCACGAATTTAAGCTTCCTTTTAAATCCATATCAATGAAGATCAAGTGTTACCGATTAAAATGAGCTTCCCGAATTTAAAGGAAATCGTTTGATTATGTAGAGAAATAATGCGTTCGCCATTAAAAAGTAAAATTCTTAATATCTCGAGAACGGTACATGAAAACACCCAAACAATGTTCTTCTTTTTATCTAATTTTATAAGTATTTACAAATCCTTCACTCATTTGATAAGAGAAAAGAATAACACAAATTATAAATTCCTTATAACTTGACTCTACTAAAAGTCATATGGTATTACCGAATGAAAACAAACAAACATCAAATCGTTTGGTTATTTCCATGGATACCGCGATATTTGTGGAATAAAGATCTCGAGAGAGCAGTTCGTGGTAAGTTGGAATGCGTGTATTTTTGGTTTAATGCACTTACTTAGCTATTTGATGGTTTGATTGAAGTGAGCATATATAATTCTCTTGATTTTTTCTTTTTAAGTTGAAAACCAGCAATATCTCGAGAATGGCGCATATGAAATTCCATATATCAAATCACTCACCCTTGTCACGCATAGAGCGGCACTGCATTTTCCTGTAACACTTTTTAATATAATTATTGTTTTATACTTTTATTTTATTTCCGGAGAAATATACTCGAAACATTGGAAACCACCGATCTCCTCAAAAATTAATATGCATTTTGACGTCCATCGACTGAAATTATTGTGCCAACTTTTATTGATAAAATAACTTATTCGTATTCAGCGATGCTCAAAGCGTGTAAATTCGTCACAGTGCAAGATTCGGATCCCATCGTGTTATTTCTTTTTTAGATATACATACAACGTATTGTAGGGTGAAGCAGAAATCTAAAGTATATAAAAAAATCTGATATAAGTAGCACATGATTTTCCTTATATAATGCAATGAATTTACTACTCTTACAGTGAAAACAAAATAGGTTATTTTTATAGTAGATACTTATATTCTTTCCAAGATATTGAATTTTCGTCAATGAGCCGTCATTTTCATTGATATAGCGTCAGTTTTATCCATTTGGTGAGATTTTCGTTAATTTGGCAATATTTAAAAAAGTCGCCAAGCAGTATGGACGGAGAAATAAGTAATTCTTATAGCAGATAAATGACTATTGGCGTTCAAATACAAAAATATTACGCAAAGTATCTTTTCTCATAAATGGAACGAGCTAGATCCACGAGAATGGTGTCACCAAATTTATCGCATGATATTACATATGAAAAGTGATATATTTTTCTTAATTTCAGTTAATATATTTTTCTTAATTTATGCGATTTTTTGATAAATTTATTTAAAAAATGTGCAATATCTCGAGAACGGTTCATGCTAGTGTTCTAAAGTTTATTAATTGTTTTCTAAGGCATAATTACATAAAAAATTTCTATTTGCGTAACTTTATTAAAAATTTTGATATTTTGATGATTTTTTTCAAAATTTCACTCGGAAATTTAGGAGGGATTCTGAACATTTGATTGTGATTAAAAACAATAGACTTTCAGTATTCACGGATTGCAATTTTTGTACCAAATTTCGTTCGAATCGCTCCATTCGCTCGTGAGATATCGTCTCCACATACTCACTGACACACACACACACATACAGACATCACCTCAAAAATGTTCGATTCGTGATCAGGGATGCCCGAAACGTGCTCTCTCGTCGAAATCTGGAATTCGAATTTTCGACCCAGTCACAATACTTTCCTTATACATTATACTATGTATATAAAGAAAGTAATAGGTAAAACCAACGAATTAAAATTGTCGAAACTATTTCATCTCCTACACCCTCATTTTCCATTGACAATTCTACATAATATAAATTTTAAGTAATAATAATAATATTTATATAAGATTGTTTTGAATTGAGTCTACTTACACCCCCAATAGGGTTCAATTCCATATGTGATATGAATGTATTTTCTATTTTTCCGTGCGCCATTGTTACGTAGAAGAAGACATTGAAAAACTGCTTTCTTTTCCATAATTTATCGTAATTTAAAATATCTTACTTTGTTACCGATTTAGAATACTGTAATCTCGCTGTTGTCAAACCTATAATGATTTAAACATTTAATGAGCCCAAATCTCGTCTGCGCGAAAGACGGAATCGTTAGGACGAAAACTCTTTAACGTTGTCGTTCCGGCACGATTCTGTTTAATTTTCAAGATTAGAAATCGAATTATTAGAAATCTGACATTTTCATAGTATCATTTTCAATGAAAGGGAAGTACGATAATTCCCGAAACACACAATAGTCAATGCTGGAATGGGAAATAAAAGCTCGAATTGCGATATGGATGTAAAAACTGTTTAAATAGCGTACTATATTTGCCAAATGATTTTAATATAATATTAGCGTGGCAGACTAGTTGTCAATTTAAGTAGTTTTATAAGAATTTTCACAAAATATGTCAAAATATTTCAGAAGAAAAACTTGAGAAGGAAAGCTAATAAAATATGTTTACTTTCTCATCCGTTGTATTAAGAAAGTCTTGCTTTTACGAAAATTTTCGATTTCGAGATTTTAGTGCCAATATATATTTTAAGACTTCCTGAACACGTTTTGACTATTTTTGTAGTGATATCCGTCTGTCTGTCTGATGTCTGTGGTCGATTACTCGTGTACGCGATAGCTCCTGCAAATATTATTGGATTTTTACGAAACTTTATATTCGGTTTTGTTATCAAATAACCTAGAACTAGATAGAATTTTTTTTTTTAAAATTCGAGCGGAAACTTCGAAATGTATTCAAAATTTTATATTTTTTTAACATGACAGCATAGGGCAAAATTTGACATAATCATGCGTAAAAGGGATTATTTATGGTCCAATGACCACGAGACTTAAGTTTCAAGCGTTGTTGTCAAAAATAGCCGCAATACAATTTTTATGCTCATGTCGTTATTGGCCCTCTCGGGGGGGGGGAGGGGTAAGTTATCCTACTCAGGGATTCATTATTAAGTTTCGTATCAATCGAAAGATTTTGACAAGCTCTTTAAAGTGAAAGGTAATACACTAGTTGTAATCATTTTGATCAATGATACCGATTTTTCAAAATTTTACTTGTAGAATTTGAAAAAAAAAGAAGACCCCCCCCCCCCCACAAGCTACTTAAAATGGATTATAGTATGAGAAAGTCGAGTTGAGCTACACTCCAGTTAAGTTTTTGTATCTCATATTACATTATTCCGTATTGAATAAAGTTTGGTAAACGCTTGTTAACCATAATAATAAACGTCGAGTCTTTTTAGAGGGCTTCTCTGCCTTTCTTTCAATCATGCGCAATGGAAGTTATTTATTTATTTGTTCGATCTTGCACAAATCGGCGTGAAAGACCTATTGACAACTTAAAAAATATTGTTTAATGAATTTTTACAGAATGTTTCAATATTTGAAAAGGAAGCTAATAAAAATATTTATTAAAGAATTTTTACAGAATGTTTCAATACTTGAGAAGGAAAGCTAATAAAAATATTTATTAAAGAATTTTTACAGAATGTTTTAATACTTGAGAAGGAAAGCTAATAAAAATATTTATTAAAGAATTTTTACAGAATGTTTCATTACTTGAGAAGGAAAGCTAATAAAAAATATTTATTAAAGACTTTTTACAGAATGTTTCAATACTTGAGAAAGAAAGCTAAAAAAAATATTTATTAAAGAATTTTTACAGACTGTTTCAATACTTGAGAAGGAAAGCTAATAAAAATATTTATTAAAGAATTTTTACAGAATGTTTCAATACTTGAGAAGGAAAGCTAATAAAAATATTTATTAAAGAATTTTTACAGAATGTTTCAATACTTGAGAAGGAAAGCCAATAAAAATATTTATTAGAGAATTTTTAAAGAATGTTTCAATACTTGAGAAGGAAAGCTAATAAAAATATTTATTAAAGAATTTTTACAGAATGTTTCAATACTTAAGAAGGAAAGTTAATAAAATATTTATTAAAGAATTTTTACAGAATGTTTCAATACTTGAGAAGGAAAGCTAATAAAAATATTTATTAAAGAATTTTTACAGAATGATTCAATACTTGAGAAGGAAAGCTAATAAAATATAATCAGTTTTGTATCTCGTATTACACCAGTGTTCCGCAAACAAAGTTTGGAAAACACTGGTGGATAATAAACGCCAAGTTCATTTAGAGGGCTTTTCTGCCTTGCTTTTGATTAGGCAATGGGAGTGATTTATCTATTCGATTTTGCTCAAATTGGCGTGGGAAACCTGTTGCCAATTTAAAAAATATTTTAAGAAATTTTACATATTATTTCAAAAGAATAACATGAGAAGGGAAGCTAATAAAAATATTTATTTTTTTATCTCGTATTACACTAGTGTTCCGATGAACAAAGTTTGGAAAACGCTGGTTAATAACAAACGTCGAGTCTTTTTACAGGGCTTCTGTGCCTTTCTTTCAATCCTGCAATGAAGTGATTTATTTATCTGTTCGATCTTGCTTAGATTTTATTCTGATCCAGAGTATAGCAGTTCCGGCATTCTAATGTTACTGTAAGTCTTCCACTTAGACAATATCGAAATGATCACTCAAATATTTCACTCAGCTCATGGGATTCCTGCCCTCAGGGTGTTTGTTCAACGGAGCAGAAAATATTTTTTATTTCGTATGGAGGATGATGTGGAAGTGGTTTCTTTGTATTCCGGTGTGAGATACTGATTATTTCTTTTTGTTCTCTTTTTCTGTATATTGGTACACGGATACGAATTAAGATATTATGATATATTCATTACGTTAATTACATCAAGGTGAGTTACAATGTGAAAAGTTAGTTTTATTTTGTAGTGTGGAAATGGCTGAAGAGATGAATATTGTATTGTGCGCAAAACGATTGAACCGCTGATATCGGTCTTGATGATTAAAAATTAATGATTTTTTGTATTATTTTATCCTACTTTTGTAAAAGAAAACGTATTGTGTTCGCGAAAATATTCGAATTCGAAATTTTTGAAAAGAGAATATTATCAGATTTAAGATTTTCACAGTCTTATTTCCTATTCAAAACAATGATAATTCTGAGAACAAAGATTATTGTACAATTTACATGTTGTTAGGGAATGACATAGTACTTATGTCTCATTGGAGTGCCATGTAATAATTAATAGCATTAAGGTAAAACTCAAGCAACGTAATTAAGCAGAAATAAGTAAATAAAAGGCGAAAAATACAGCCCTTTCGAGGATACTCCCTTCAGTACAATTTAGACCGACAAACCCGAAGTCAAAAATACGAAATGGCACAAACGAAGAATCTGAGGGACAGACAAAAAGATACACAAGAGGTCTATAAGCTCAGAAACAGCAGAAGTGGAACAAAATAATGAATAAGAGAAACCATTGCAAAACACCTTAGACGTTAAAATGGTGAAAAATACGAACTCAAATTAGTAGAAAAACTACCAAAACATGCATTGGATGCTTTAAAGGAATGTTATAAGGATATATTTTGTAACATTTTTGTGTTACCAAAGTTACTTGCTGTATTTTATCTGTACAGCATCGGCCGGCAAGTTATTTTCGCCAATAAAAGGATTAAAAAACTTTCTTCAAAACAGCACAGAGTATAATTGTTCGAATAGTTTAGTACTTAAGGTTATACATCGTGAAATAAAAGTGATGAAGATATCATCATCAACATATATTGCTGACACACGAAAGAAAAGAGTTCGATACTATTTTATCATCAGAACCTTTCCTAAAGTAATAGTTTTCAGCATTAACTATTGATACTTTTATATATTCAAACAGGATTCATAAAAGATAAGATAAAAGATAATATATATATATATATATATATATATATATACACACACACACATATATATATATATATATATATATATATATATATATATAAATATATATATATATACATATATATATATAACATATAAATATATATATATACATATATAATTGAAGATTTTTATGATTACTTGTAATATATAGATACCCGAGAAATACCAAAGAAAATTGCTTGTAAACTGTAGGTAAAGGTAAAAAAATTGCAAATCAGAAGCCTAGTGTAGCACGATTAGCTATGCAAGAAGTTTGGAAATTGAATAAATGGAATCTAGTGAATATAAAAGGAATAAAATGAATATGAAAAGCATTTCTGAAACCATGTACGTTATCAAGGGCTATACATGTTTCATTAATGCTGATTCTACGTTTCTGTTTACACAACTGTAAAATGTATTTGTATTACAGAAATAATGTAAATGGCCCGACGTAGAAGAAAAGACAAAGTGGATCAAATACACAAAAATATCAAACATGAATATAAAATATTCTGTTACACCAGCTTGTGGCTAATTATTGTAATGAAGATGCAAAGTATTATAAAGTAATATCAAAAGAATATAATGAAAATAATATGAAAATATATCTACCCCTAGTACTGTGGTACTTCTGGAAAAGCATGTGTATTACCAATCATCTCAGAACAGGTTACAGTGAATTTTTTGTTACTGACTAAGCAGTTTTCTCAAAGCAGGTTAAAGTGGATTATACGAATTGTTTAACTGTTAGAAGAAGACATGGAGATTATTTACATATATATATATATACATATATTATGGACACAGAGATATAGGAGATTATATACATATATATATATACATATATATATACATATATATATATATATATATATATATATATATATATATATATATATATATGTGTGTGTGTGTGTGTGTGTGTGTGTGTGTGTGTGGCCCGCGCGCGTGTGTGTAAAATACTTTATATGTGATGAACTGGGACGTACAAATGTTCATTTAAGAGATTATTTGATGCCTCCAATTATAACCAAAATATCCTCAAGCCCTAAATAAATTTATAACTACTGACTTAAATGTGTAGGGGATTATAAATCCCAACCACCATGTTTACACCACTGTACAAATAGAATTAGACACTACAAAATATGATTGTATGAGAAAGACGAGTGGAGACTTGCACTCCAGATATTTTTCAGTGGTTTTACAGGTCTCCCTAGACCACCCGTGGGCACGTCACTGTAATCACGTTTCGAATTCAAACCTTCTGAAAAGCTCGTGTTGCGCCAAGTGTCCCTTCAGACATTTGCCGGTTAGAGCGGAAGAACTGTCTGTTCTGTCTTGCCAACTGAGAGGCACTTTCTTCTCCTATTATGTGGCCCACCGTTGCGTGAGATTGTAGGTTTCCCTTCAAGTACACCTCGCGTAGAACTAATCTCGGAATCTAAATGTTAAAGCATCTCTCAGTTTTCAATGGATGCTGAATGTCTTAACTCATGGACATAAAAAAAGTGAAGATTACTTTTTGTCTCCAGATTCTTTATTCTTATACTTACTCTTTGTGTCCAATACTCTTAAAAATTTTAAATGGAGACAGACTCTTTTTTCTCTCCAGAATCTGGAATCATATCTTTGAGAAAGATCATGAGCTGGTCTGATCTAACTTGATCTATTAAGTATAAGTAATTTTAATTGTATTTGCGAATAATAATCGCAAAATCTGTCAATTGGTCCGTTACAAAGTTACTTATGCAACTGTATGCCACTTATGACTCCCTGCCTACTTCACCAAAATTGATGATGAGCTAGCGGCGGGTCAACTCAAAATAGTCTTACTGCCAAAGCAAGTACACGGAGACTTGGGATTTGTCATGTTAATTTTTTTTAACAGAATTAATTTGTACAGCGACTAGCTGTAGAACAAAAGAGGCCCGCATACAGGAAAACAGACCTAATGTTGCACGTTTATTTTGTTTGGTTTCATACAGAATACGGATTTGATTTCATATATGTTGAATTTTAAATTATTGTTTAGTCCGAAAAATCAAAGGGAAATAATGCGGTTAAAAAGTGAAGTATGGTCACTGAGTTTGATATTTTAACTATTCTTCAACTTTTTATTTTCCAATGTATTTTATTTTTATTTACGAACCCCAGTTACTTAGAAATCAATCGCAATACCAGATACACTCGTTTTTACGACTATAACCATTATAAATTTTAATGTTTTACTTAATGAACTGAAGTCTGTAAAGTCATCTAACAGTTTGAAGTATAATCTGAAAATTTATATATTCATATACGGACACGGAAGCATTTTTTCAAGTAATTAAGTAATTATTTTAAGTATAGATTCTGCTAATTATTGTATTGCACCTGATGCCAATCTCTCCATATTATAATTTATCTTAGCGACCTGAATGGAGTTGCTAGTCCCTAGGCCACATTCAACATAATTTTTGTGTTCTGTGTTTATGTTGTGTTTTTTTGTCTGTTGCTTCGCTTACCTGTATTGTCTTGTTTGTTGTACTAATAAATTTGTTTGAATTTGAAAACCATCAATTTTCTCAAGTGCGCCATTGCTGAAATATTTAGTGTAACCCCCCCCCCCCCCCCCGCATTCCTTTCATTTACGCGTATTCCTGGTTGAAAAACGTTGGCGTAAACAAAGAAGTTTGCCAACTGGGAAATAATTAAGAGAATTAGAACAGTAGTACTGTAATTAATCAATCTGCAGCAGTATATGAAGCGCAAATAAGCAGGAAAAAAAATGAAAGAGATAATATATAGGTAGAACACCTTACAAGTAGTTCTATGAAACAAATTGCAAATTGCAAAGATAACAAGCTCTTTGCTATTTAGAGAAGAATAATTCATGCGTAAAAGCAATTATAAATCATTATTTATTTATTTGGTATTTAGAGTGATGATTCAAAGGGTTTTCAGAAGGTAATTTAGTGCATGAAATGCTGTAGGAATAAAAGAAAATATCCACTAAGGAAGCGTGAAGAAAATCAAACATTTATTTTTTATTCTATAATCAAATTTATTTTTTATTCTATAATCATTATTTTATATTCAAACATTTATTTTATATTTGAAAACTTATCAAAAAATGAACTTTATTCAAATGACGTCATTGAAATATAAATTGCCTGGCTCTCTATGAAAAGGAAGTAACAATTTCATTCATAAACATTTATTCTATTCCTCTCATTCATCACAATATCACAATAATTTATTTTACTTAAAAATTTCAAACCATGGAGGTAAAGTAATTTAACTCTGTGCTTAAAACTTCACCGAAAAAGTCTGCTATAAAATCGTCTGTTCTCTATGTGGAATCAATGACTGTTTCATTCATATCAACTATATTGCAGACTCCAGCGCTAAATAATTTTGCGTTAAAGAAATTCAGGAATTCTTATACAACTCATCTTACAGATTGATGTGTTTACAAGCTCCATAAGTGAAAATTAGGCTTCGTTGTAGAAATAATCAAAGCTTGATGATTATTTAAACTCAAATATATTGTAATTGCGTTGTTTCAGAACATTGATGCATAGAAATTAAGCAAAAATACAGCGGTTTTAGGACGGATACAACACCAAATATAAACTAAAAAGAACTTTAAAAATCACGATTTTGACACAAGATTAATGCCATACTTTATTTTGAAGTGGATCAAGAGATTTCTTTGTATAGTGGTCACGTGATCTCTTCATATAATGGGTGTAATTATTTTAATTTTTATTTAAAAAACTACTGAATATATATATATTTTTTAGTTCTTTTTCATATATTTTATGTGATAATTTGAATATTTCCTAAAACTTCCAAAGCAATTTGTGAATTTTAAATTCACTTTAAAAATGTTTGAAAAATTAGGTCCCATAGGGTTCAATGTATTTCATTTTATCAACGCGGATTCAATCCAAAACTAATTGGGTGATATTATTCATTTATATCCCCATATGTTCCACAGACCGTCTTAACAACATACTAAAATTTTATTTTGATAAAATCATTTTTACGGTAGTTATTGTGCGGACGAACAGAGACAGGCAGAATGAACAAAGTCATAAACACTTTTCAAATATGTTGTAAAGTGTTAAAAATTAATAAGAAAGATCAATCATTCATAAAGCGTTGATTATGAAACATTTTCCAATTTCAATGCAATTTTATACAAACATTTCTCAAATGCGATACATTCCTCGGTAATATTTTTAAAATTATCACAATACTACATTAATTTATTATATTTGAAAACTTCATCGAAGAAAACGAACTTCATTCAAGTGACGGCATTGAAATATAAATTGCCTGGTTTAAACATCTCTAAAATGCGATACATTCCTTGGTAATATTTTTAAAATTATCATAACATTACAATAATTTATTATATTTGAAAACTTCATAGGAAACAAATGATCTTTATTTAAATGACGTCATCGAAATATAAATCGCCTCTATATAAAAGCAGCATTTCATTCATTACATTTTTCCAATCGTTTCATTCATCACAATACTATAATAATTTATTTTATTTAAAATTTTGAAAAATTGTTATCTACCATATTTATTTTAAAATGTGAAACCTTTCTCATATATAAAATAATTAAACTCTTGGAAAGATATTTACTATATAATATATCTTTTTTTTCTTTCTGGAGGATATAACGAGAGTCAGAATTTAATTGAATGTGTTTTTCTCCCTATGTTAAATAATTTTTATTTAAAAACTACCTAACATATTTTACTGAAATTTTTTTATGTATATTTTATGGGATAATTTAAATATTTCTTAAAATTTTCAAAGCAATTTGTGAATTTTAAATTTGCTTAAAAAATGTTTGAAACAGTCGGTCCCATAGGATTCAATGTATTTCATTTTTTCAATCCGGATTCAATAAAAAATTAATTGGGTGATATTATTCATTTATATTCCCATAGGTCCCACAGACCGTCTGAAAAACATACTAAAATTTCATTTGATAAAGCCATTTTTACGGCAGTTATCGTGCTAACGGACAGACAGACAGACAGACAGAATGAACAAAGTCATAAACACTTTCAACTATGTTGTAAAGTGTTAAAAAAGAATTTCTAACGTGTTTGAAATCTTCGGCAGTTATGAAACGTTTAAAGTTTTTGAAAAACCTTCTTTAATGTTGCAAATAATCACATCTTGTTAAAAAATTAAATTTTTTCAATTTCAAAAAAATTATACTGTGGAGCTTCAGCTTGAAGCATTGGTCTGAATGCTGGCGCGCCAGATTTTCTTGTGGCTGTGGAATAGTCTTGCTTTTGTTACAGTGCACATATTGATGCCACAGTGGTTTTAAAAAGAAGAGACGAAGAATATAGATCAGAATTAGACAAAAGATCTGCATATTTATTGCCTACCGTATCCACATTGAGATGAAAACACAGAAACTCAGAGACTTTCTTAAAATGAAATCAGAAGTTTCTTATAATGAGACTTCCTTTTGTATTTCTCTATAGAAGCCTTTTCAGACTATCAATGCTTAAAAGACTGGATAAAGAATGGACTCGACGATGATTGATGAGTGGCTATTTAAGAGATTATGGTATAAACTTATTTTTTCTTGATCTTTCTGTTTAATTCTTAAGAAGTCACGCTATAGTTTGACAAGTAGTTGGTCGAGTGGGGTTCAAAAGTTCTACTACGAGAATTAACTCAGACATAAAAATTTCTATGGGGAAATAAATAGATAAACAATAGGAAATAGAGAATAATAATAAATAATCATAAAAATATTTAATAAAAATAGTTCTTGATCATAGTTTGACAAGTAATTGGTTGAGTGGGATTCAAAGTCCTACTCTCAAAAATTAGCCTTTAAAATACAGGTAAAATAGGGCGAAATGGTGAAATAAATAGATAACCAACAATTAATAGAAAAATAATAAAACTATTATTATAATTATATTTTAACTTAATCCTTAAGTCACGCTATAGTTTAATAAGTAATTGACGAAAGTCCTACTCACAGAAATTGACTTTTACAAATTTCATTCGTGTAACAAATCGCTAACAAGAAAGATCAATCACGCATAAAGCATTGATTATGAAACACTTTCCAACTTCAATGCAATTTTATATAAACATTTCTAAAATGCGATTACATTCCTCGATAATAGTTTTAAAATTATCACAATACTACATTAATTTATTATATTTAAAAACTTCATAGAAAACAAATGAACTTTATTCAAATGACGTCATCGAAATACAAATCGCCTGGCTCTCTGTATGAGAGCAGCATTTCATTCACAAACGATTTTCCATTCCTTTCATTCATCAGAATACTATAATAATTTATTTTATTTAAAAACTTAAAACCACGGAGGTACAAGTAATTTAACTTTATGCTTAAAACTTCATCGAAAAAATCGTCTGGTTCTCTGTGCAAAATAGAATGAATGTTTCATTCATATCAGCTATATTGCATACTCCATGAGCTAAATAATTTTGCATTAAAGAAATGCAGCAATTCTTATACAACTCATTTTACATCTTTTGGTGTTTACGTTCTCCATAAGTGGAAATCAGGCTTCGTTGTAGAAATAATCAAAGTTTGATGATCATTTAAACTCAAATATATTGTAATTGCGTTGTTTCATAACATTGATGCACAGAAATTAAGCAAACATACAGCGGTTTTAGGACGGATACAAAACCAAATATAAATTAAAAAGAACTTTAAAAATCACGATATTGACACAATATGGATGCCATATTTTATTTTGAAGTGGGTCACGTGATCTCTTCATATAAAGGGTGTAATTATTATTTTAATTTTAACTTTAAAAACTACTGAATATATTTTGCTGAAATTTTTTTATATATTTTATGGGATAATTTGAATATTTCTTAAAACTTTCGAAGCAATTTGTGAATTTTAAATCTGCGTAACAAATGTTTGAAAAATTAGGTCCCATAGGGTTCAATATATTTCATTGTTTGAACCTGGGTTCAATCCAAAACTAATTGGGTCACATTATTAATTTATATTCACATAGGTCCCACAGACCGTCTGAACAACATACTAAAATTTCATTTTGATAAAGTCATTTTTACGGCAGTTATCGTGCTAACGGACAGACAGACAGACAGAATGAGCAAAGTCATAAACACTTTCCAACTATGTTGTAAACTGTTAATAAAAATAGAAGGTAACTTGCCACTGTAATGGAAAGGGGATGAGGGGAATATTAGTATACAAAAATCACAATTAAAAAGGTATATATATATATATATATATAAATATATATAAAATGAAAAAGCAAAGACGGCAAAAATGAGAAAAGGCAATAATAATTAGCTCAAGATTACAGATCAAGACATGGAGAACAATCAATTGAAACTTCGCAAAAAATGGCAGTTAGTTCGAAATTGCATTCTCGTCAGGACAGCCATACAATTCGAATTAAAACCGATAGAATAGCCAGTTTCTGACAATGGCGATAGTATTTACCTATGGACATCATTAGAACTGTCTACTGGCTAGTGGAAGGAGAAATAATAAAAATCAAGTGAATTATAAGTCAGAAATATAAAAAACAGAAATATTAACTCATAGGCACAGCCACCACGTGGGAGTCGCATGTTTGCAAGAGAACATTCGACAGAGTATTTTACATCTATCTCTTCGTCAAAGCGAGTGGACCCCGGAATGAATGCACTTGAACGAAAAATAATTTGTATGAAGACTTAGAAAATAGACAAAAATAGTAATGAGCATAAGACTCAGGACAAGTGGAAAGTAGTCTTTCAAAAATAGTAAACAGTATCAGACTCAGGCCTAGTGGTAAGTGAGGTGATAAGAATGGTGAAATTCACAAAAATAAGTTATCCAATTAAGGATAAATAATGCATTTGTAAAATTATTTCGTGGTGTATTTGAAATTATTAATAATATTATTTACAGATACTTCCAGATAGTAGTAATTTTGACAAATGCGTTTAAGGTTATTGATGTGGAGAAAGTGAAACTGAGGATCAGAAAGTCGATGTATTCGAAATAGCTGGTTTAAAATGATGTTTCTAAACAATTGAATAGAATGATAAGATCGATATGATAGCAGCTTAATGATAGTGAAGTTATAAGAATCATTTTATCATATAGATTGGTGATAATACGATTATTGAGGGTATCTAAATTTTCTAAATAATTTACAGTTTGACTAACGCTAGGCTCATTAGGGATTAATTATAAGTTAAAGAGGTAAAAATCAATATTAATTGGATAGGAATCGTCAATGATAATACAAATTAAGTCGTCAAGATATATAATATATGAATTAGAGTTAAAATAACATTCATAAAAATAAAGATATAAGTTAGCTAGAATACTACTACTACAGCCCCCTTGAGGTACACCCGATGTTTGTAAATATATGTTATCACCTTGGATACTATTATAATTGTTGTAAAACACAAAGTGCAATAGCACAGGAAAGTTTTTGACATTAAATGGACCATTATTGGAAGCTAGATAATCATGATAAAGAGAGATAATATCTTTATATAACTACTACAGCCCCCTTGAGGTACACCCGATGTTTGTAAATATATGTTATCACCTTGGATACTATTATAATTGTTGTAAAACACAAAGTGCAATAGCACAGGAAAGTTTTTGACATTAAATGGACCATTATTGGAAGCTAGATAATCATGATAAAGAGAGATAATATCTTTATATAACTACTACAGCCCCCTTGAGGTACACCCGATGTTTGTAAATATATGTTATCACCTTGGATACTATTATAATTGTTGTAAAACACAAAGTGCAATAGCACAGGAAAGTTTTTGACATTAAATGGACCATTATTGGAAGCTAGATAATCATGATAAAGAGAGATAATATCTTTATATAACTACTACAGCCCCCTTGAGGTACACCCGATGTTTGTAAATATATGTTATCACCTTGGATACTATTATAATTGTTGTAAAACACAAAGTGCAATAGCACAGGAAAGTTTTTGACATTAAATGGACCATTATTGGAAGCTAGATAATCATGATAAAGAGAGATAATATCTTTATATAAATCCTTAATATCAATATTATTAAATAGGTCTATATAATCAAAAGTATGGAAACCAAGAATATGTGGAAGCTTGCTAAGGTGATTAACTAAATCAAAACTATTGTTCAATATGAAATAGCTTGAATTCTTAAATTTAAGAGATTCATTAATTGTATTTAAACAGTTTAGCAAGTACTTACTAGCTGTAGTGGTAAAGGTATTATATCCACAAGTGACCGTTCTAAAGCTGAGAGGTGATTTGTGGAATTTAGGAACTAAAGTAACATATGGAAATTTATAAAACTTACAATTAATATTTAATTATGTGTATAATTTTAGCATTTTAGTTTTGATTTTGATAGACTGATTATTAATGGATTTAAAAATATGATTTTTTAAAAGTAATTCTGTAACAGAGAAACATAATATTTTTCACAATAATGGCATTATTAGAAGCTTTATCTACATAAGTCATGAAAAATGCTGTTGTAGTTCTTTAATAGGAGTTGTTTATAAGGATAACTAGGCTTCGTAAATTTAATGTTTATAATGACATTTTTAAGAAGATGTAAGGTAGTATACTTCCATAGATGGAATGCTTCAATAGGAATGAAATGTGAACAAGCTTGTTGGTATATGAATTTATCAAAATCAAAAGATATAGACTGAAGAAGAAGTTTGGGGTGATGGCAGAATGAAATGCAAAATTTAGACCTTTTATTCATAATATTCCTAAGTATATCATCCTGAACAATACTGAGATCCCCAGTAATAATGTGTCCATGAGATGAGTTGACATAAGGAGTTAGATTCTTATCGCTGCATACACATGATGTAAGATGATCGGAGTTTAATGACCTGGAAACTTCATTGTAATTGTAAATAGTTCTACCAATTGATAAATTGTATTTGAATGATTTTTGTATTTTGATATCATTTACTGGTAACAAGTGCTGATGTTTTGCAAATAAATTATTAAAGTTAAGAGAGTTAAGAATTGGGTGTTTAAAATTACACGGTAAGCTATTTTAGTAGGTGGATTAGGTGAATAGTGTAGAGCTGGAAATTTAAGAAATTTGTACGAGATAGAAGCAAATCATAAAATAAATGTTTATATATATATTATTTATATATATATATATATATATATATATATATATATATATGTATATATGTATTATATATATATATATGTATATATATATATATTACAACTCACACATTCACACAAAAAAGAAAAAACCAACCAATCTTATTGCGTTATTAATTATACAAATCCTATATTTAATTATTTCAACTTCACACAAATTTTTAAAAATTTCCAATCCTTCTTTCCTATTAAAAATGTTAACATAGTAAAAGCACATAAATATCCAGTACCTTTAGGACGTAAAATATATAACTATAATCATTTATCAAAACAATTGAATAATTCTGTATCTTGTTCGTGCAATGAAACCTACTATCTTCCCTTTATTGACCCACAACATGGACACATAATCACCGGAAATCTTGATTTAATACAGGAACCTCATCTCAAACAATTTCTAAGCTACGGATCCAAATACAGAATACCTCTTCTTTATAATAAAAAGAAAATAATACAAGCTTTTGACATAGATCTAGACAAATATATATTTAAAATGTCAGGTAAATCCCACTGCCCATTTGAAGCCTTCAAGAGCTGGAAAGTACAAATAACTAGCCATGTAAAACATTTGATCCAACACTTTCCCATTCCAATATATAAGCATAATTACCAAGAAATCGTTAAAGAAATCAAGTCACTTCAAGACAAATTTGTAATCACATATGTTGACAAGGCATCCAGTAATTATGCGTTTATCTGCAAAAAATTTTATTTGGACGAGCTTAAATTGCAACTCAGTACCTCTCTTTCTTTAACTCCTTTATACACTCATATCAATGTTATAAATAAACAAATAATAGCCTACTACAAACTTCTTAAACAAAAATAAAATCTCAATTTTCCTTACTTGGTACTCATACCTAAATTCCATAAAACACCTATTTCATTTAGAACAGTCACTATAGGATTTAATTCATATACCAATGCAGCTGACAAACAACTTCTAATCATACTCAATCAAATTTATGATTATTTTACTGTACAAAAAACACATATAATCAAAAATAGTATAGAACTAATTAATAAAATGAAACTAATCCCTTACATACATGATGTAAAAACTTTTGATTTCAAAGACCTATTTAATAATATAGACATTAATGATTAATATAAAGTCATACTACTTTTATATGAACAATTCACTCTAGCAAAAAACATATCATTTCCAAAATTCAAAACTTTATTAAAATTCATTTTGTTCAAACAGTATATAGTTCAAGGAAAATGCATATACAAATTAAATAAAGGAATCCCACAGGAAGGTAAATCATCCACCATACTGGCCAACCTTTATCTACATTTTTACGAAAATCAGAACCCTTTCAACAGTCATATAATGTACAGATATATTGATGATCTTATTATTATTGGAATTACTAATGAGGCCAATGAATTAAATTTTGATTTCTATCCACCTAATCTACAACTCATTGAAAATGTATATACATCCAACTGGATCAATTTTCTAGACGTTAGTTTAACAATTAAAAATGCAAATACAATACAATTTAAAATCTATGACAAAACAGAAACTTATAACTTCAAAGTAAATAAACTTCAACATTTCTCTTCCAATCTTTCCAAATCTGTATATAGAAATATTATTAATAACCAGTTATTAAGAATCAAAATGTTAAGCACACCTTGTTACTACAAGGAACATCTTCATAAATTCATCAACACCGTCATCAAAAATAACTACCCGCCCAATCTTATTTTTTCTTTTATTAAAACACATTTTAAATTTAAATTCAAAAACTTGCAACAATTACAGCAACATATTGACAGATCATACTCTAGCATTTCTAAATAATTCATAAACTCCATGTCTTCTTCTAACAGTTAAACTATTCGTATAATTCACTTTAACCTGCTTTGAGAAAACTGCTTAGTCAGTAACAAAAAATTCACTGTAACCTGTTCTGAGATGATTGGTAATACACATGCTTTTCCAGAAGTACCACAGTACTAGGGGTAGATATATTTTCATTTTATTTTCATTATATTCTTTTGATATTACTTTATAATACTTTGCATCCTCATTTCAATAATTAGCCACAAGCTGGTGTAACAGAATATTTTATATTCATGTTTGATTTTTTTGTGAATTTGATGCACTTTGTCTTTTCTTCTACGTCGGGCCATTTACATTATTTCTGTAATACATTTTACAGTTGTGTGAACAGAAACGTAGAATAAGCATTAATGAAACATGTATGGCTCTTGATAATGTACATGGTTTCAGAAATGCTTTTCATATTCATTTTGTTCCTTTTATAATCACTAGATTCCATTTATTCAATTTCCAAACTTCTTGCATAGCTCATCGTGCTACACTAGGCTTCTGATTTGCAAAAACCTTCAGTTTACAAGCAATTTTCATTGGTATTTCTCGGGTATATATATTACAAGTAATCATAATAATCTTCAATTATATATATATATATATATATATATATATATATATATATATATATATATATAAAAATTATATATATATATATATATATATATATATATATATATATATATATATATATATATATATATATATATATATATATATATATTATTTCGTAAGCCTGTTAGATATTTGAAACCTTCTTACTTTTCTTTCATTGGATCTTCAAAACCTTTTTTCTTATATATATATGTGTGAGTGTGTGTCCTAAATGGATGTTCAAAAGGTATTCTGTTACCCATCTAAAATCAATGTAACTGTAATGGACGTATGAAGAGAAAACCGAGTCATTAGCAGGAGATAACGTCCACAGTGTATTCAAGTAATTTCGAGCATAAATATGTAATATATGAAACATGAGCGTATGGTAAAGTCGAGAAGAGCCTCAATATTTAGATGTTTTGTATGGATTTTGACAACGGTACTCAAACAAGTTGCACACCTGAAGAGACTTATTGACACAATAAAGGGGAAAGTTGTTCTTTTCCAATGCCATCTTGTCTTGCAATGTCACGCGATTGCAGGTGTATAAATAGAGCGTTTCGCAACATGGCAAATAACGATTCTAATAAACAGTTGTCTAGCTAGTGCTCGCCAGGCTCTGAAATGCCTTTTCTTAATATATGTTGAAAGGTATTTGCGATTTTTCATCTTAACCTTTTGCTTACGGGTGGGACAGCGTCCATCCCAAGCGAAGAACCCCCCAAAAAGACAGATATTTGACATACCCTATCCCAAACAGTTCGATCCCCCTTTGTAGGCATTAACGTGCATGGAAATCGCCGACAGAAACATTGCACCTGCTGCAGCAGCTGCAATGTTTCTGTCGGCGATTTCCATGAACGCTAATCCCTGTAAAGGGCGATCGAACTGTTTGGGATAGTGTATGTCAAATATCTGTCTTTTTGGGAGGTTCTTCGCTTGGGATGGACGCTGTCTCACCCGTAAGCAAACGGTTGAAATACTTTATGAATGAATTTTAGATGTAATAAAATAAACATTTAGATTGTAGTAAGGAACGACCTTTATTTAATATCAGAAATCAAGAATTCTGTGTTCAAAAAATTTGCATCAGAATATGAACATTGAAAAACTTTAAACTAGCAACGTTACGTTACGAATAACTAACTATCAACACAGTTTAATATGAACAGCGACACCGCTTTTTAGAAATTACAGTAGCCATCCATGATTGATTGGTTCAATTAATCATAATTCCATTCTCAAGTCACTCTTAACTTCCAATCTATTCCTTAACTTAGATTTCAAATAAATGAGCTGAGAAAAAGCCGTTTCACACAAATAGGTGGTAGTAAATGGAGTTATATATTTCAACGTTTTCGTCGTTTCTAAATACGGTTGCAGCCTAACTGATTGCTTTTGTATGAACTTTTCAATAACTTTTCATTAAACAAAAAAGTTTTAATAAAAATTCAATTAGTAATAACATATCCTTTCTCTGTTATTCGTGGACTTCTTTGGAGTAAGTACTTTACCCCACTATAGGGCTCCCTTGGACATCAAGGACCACAAGGGTCCACGTGCTCATACATTGGGACCATTAATGCATATCATACAACTAATTGAGGCTGACTGTTTGACTGATTAAAGATGAATTTCACAGTTCAAATTGGTGAAGGTAGAAACTTGAAACTTTGCATACACACAGGATTTGATCTATAAGTAACGAAAAAAAAAATTAAAATTTTGGAATTTTGTGCGAAAAATTTAAAAGTCGTGAAATTTTTTGCTCTAACATTTTTTCAGCTATAATTCGAAAACGGCTAGACACACAAAATTCGATTTTATACCATCATACGCAGAAATATATGTTCTATTTTTTTTTAATTAACTTCATTAATGCACAATCAACCATACTTGAGATATTACAACGTATAGTTACAGCAGATGAAATTTTTATCACATTTTATCAGTGAATTTATTTATAGTTTTGATTCTATTGATGTAACTATGGTAACCGAGTTACGTTTCAAATAACGAAATTGTTTGTTGGCTATACTTCAAATCAAAGTGTTAAAAAAAAATACTATATTGAGATGATTTTTACCTTTAAATATCTGATAACGCTGAAAAATAAAAGGCAATAGACAGTGATCGGATATGAAATATTATTTACATACTGAAGTTTCAATGTTAACACTAAAACGTGCGTTATTTTTAACACTTTTCAATATAATTCTATCTGATCGTTCGCACGATAACCGTAGAAATAACTTTATCAAAATTAAAATTTAGTATGTTGTTGAAACAGTCTGTGAAACATATGGGAATGTAAATGAATAATATCACCCAATTAGTTTTGGACTGAACCCGGATTAAAAAAGTAAAACACATTGAACTCTATGGGACCTAATTTTTCAAACATTTTTTAAACAAAGTTAAAATTCATAAATTACTTCGAAAATTTTAGAAAATATCTAAATTATCCCATAAAATATATGAAAAAAATTTCAGCAAAATATATTCAGTGGTTTTTTAAATAAAAATTAAAATATAAATTACACCCATATTATATGAAGAGATCACTGGACCCACTTCAAAATAAAATATGGCATCCGTCTTTTTTCCCAGTGTTAAAATCGTGATTTTTAAAGTTCTTCAAAATTTGTATTTAGCGTTGCATTTGTCCTAAAACCGATTTATTTTTTCGTACTTTCTGATTATTTAATTATTTTATTAAATTATTTAACTCTGGAGTCTGGAATAAAAGTGTATGAATGAAAGATTCACTGCTTTTACATAGAGAGCCAGACGATTTATATTTTGATGATGTCATGTGAATAAAGTTCATTTTTTTCGATGAAGTTTTAAGTTTTCAAGTAAAATAAATTATTGTACTGTGATAATTTAAAAAATGTCACCGGTGAATATATCGTTTTTATAGGTGCTTAAATAAAATTGTTTTGCAGTTGGAAAGTGTTTCATAATCAAAGCTTTATGCATGATTGATCTTTCTTGTTATGTTTGAATTTGAAACTATTTTAAATATTCTAAACTTTTATCAAGTTTATAAGTGCTATATTTAGTGACCCCTAGCTGAAATTGGTATGGTATACCATACTGTTTATGTCTATCTTGATAACTTTCGAAAGAATCGACTAATTTAGATATTGATATCTCAATCGGTAATGACAAGAAATTTAAGAATCATGATAAGATCCATATTTTACCCTATCTTACATAGTACGATGTTCACGAAAAGTATTGGAACTTGGAGAATGTGTTGACTTGCCGTTTTTTTAAAACGCGCTAAATGAATAAAGAAATATTTTGAAATATAAAATTCGTTAAATAAGTTTATAAGTATATTCGATAAATAAATAAGTATCTATATAGACGTGATATAGAGACTTGGAATTTAGTGCGCAGGTAAACAGTTTGATAAATACATTGGAAAATTCGAATTATTTTTAAAATTTACATTGATAGGGTTTTTCTTACTATGAGGCCGTTTATATCCAATGTTTAATATTCTAACTGCATTTGATTTCAAAACAATGTGGTAGCTTAGCTTTCAAATAATGCATAATAATGCGTTTTAGCTTTTCCCAGCTAAGATCTTTTGTTACGCAATTTCAAAATCTACGTATTTATAACATGGACATCCTATAATCATATATTATCTTGTGAGCATTCACAATTCAGTGCCCCGTATAATCCTATTTATTCTTTCGTACGACTGGAGTAATCCTTTTAATGCTCATCCTTAAAGCACGATTTCTTTCTTTTCCAGATAGTAATATTTAGAGATGGCGTTTGTGATTAGTAAAGCTAGGAATGTTGTATGAATGGAAGGGATCTGATTGTAAGTCGTAATAATTTTTCTAGTAAGATTTGTTCATTTATATGAATTTGGGTACAATAGGGCCCGCATGTAGTGAAGTGAAGTCGCAAGAGGCAGGAAAAAAAATATGCGTCATAACCGATATTTGCAATAACCGATAAAATGTTTAGGTATGAAATGAGCAATAAGAATGACTTATTGGACTGCATATAGTGAAATAAAAGTTATCATAGTAAGGTTATCATAGCGCTTTTCCTATTGCGTTTAAATTGCCAATAAATTTAACGCTGTAGGCTCTGAAATGCGCAAATTTTAGATTTATTTCCACAATAATTTTTGATGTCATCCAACTTTATTTCGAGTCAATTTCGGTTTCTCCGGATTCGGATTCATCAGACGTATTATCAGTAACCGTAGCAATAATTTCTGTTTCAACACAATCATCGTTTGCAGCATAATCTTCAAAAGTAAGATCTCTTAGCAAAACTCCTTTTTATTGTAATCTATATTCTACATTAAACTATTTTCATATACAGGATTGGAAATGAAGGACTGTTGGACTTCTTTTAAAAATCCAGCATGTTTCCAGCAGTTTTTCCCTGTTTGCGGATGAAAATCATGCCAGGCATGATTTGAAAAATCTCAGGCAATCTCCATAGGCTATATCAACATATCTGGGGGTGTGTTCAGAAAAGTGGTTAGGCTCGACGCATCTGGGGATGAATCTTTGTTATCAAACTAATTGTTGCTCATGGAATTTTGCTTTTATTCTTAGCAGTTCTATGAACATAATTCATTTATTTAACTAAACTTCTCACTATCCAATATACAGGTACTTAATTGTTCGCTATATAAGCTTTATGTTTAACGTTATGAAAGTATTGCAGATCCAAGATTACAGAAAACTTCTTGATAACCGATATTTCGCCGCTACATCCGAGCTCGCTAAAAGTGAGCTTTACTGTATTTCACATCTGATTTGATTGAACATTAATTATAAGGAGATAGAATTTAACAAAGGTAAATATTGAATTTCGTATATTGTGAATCTACATTGTTTGTTACTCATAGACTACAAATATTATATGCAAATTAAAGCTAACTTAATTCGACCATGAAATTTTAAATCCGTTTGCAATTTGTAATTAACTTACGTTTGTCCCCCCCCCCCGCCTAAAAAATTGATTGCTAAAAATAATTTGCTGTTACGAACACTGTTGAAATATTTACATAAAATTCTACACTGCTGGCCATTAAAATTGCTACACCATGAAGGAAAGCAAATAGCAGAATCTTATTTATTGTACATATACAGTATAATGGGAGGTAGACTTGATTAAATTTGCAGGTGATTTGGGGTAAACAGCATGAAGAATTCAGTACACAGAGCTGCCACCTCTGGCAGCAACAACGGCTGTAATCCGGCTCGGTATCGAGTCGAATTGAGCCCCCCCCCCCGCCTAAAAAATTGATTGCTAAAAATAATTTGCTGTTACGAACACTGTTGAAATATTTACATAAAATTCTACACTGCTGGCCATTAAAATTGCTACACCATGAAGGAAAGCAAATAGCAGAATCTTATTTATTGTACATATACAGTATAATGGGAGGTAGACTTGATTAAATTTGCAGGTGATTTGGGGTAAACAGCATGAAGAATTCAGTACACAGAGCTGCCACCTCTGGCAGCAACAACGGCTGTAATCCGGCTCGGTATCGAGTCGAATTGAGCTTGGATGATAGATACGGGTACGTCATTCCATGCGGTTTCAACTCTATGCCAGAGTTCATCAATCGTAGTGGCTGGCGAGTGGTAGCGTGCCAGTCTCTCGGAAACTCATGACCAGATATTCTCAATGGGTGGCATATCTGGAGAACGTGCTGGCCAGGGCAACAGTCGAACACCCTCTGTATTAAGGACGCTCAGGTCAGCACGGACAACATGTGGTCATGCATTTTCTTGTTGAAAGATGGCGTCACGCAGGCCTCGAAGATAAGGCACAGTCATGGGCCTTAACATGTCAGAAATGTCCACATTACAGGCTATGCGAACAAGAGGTGACCGGGATGTGTGCCCAATAGCACCCTATACCATCACGTCAGGTGCTGGGCCCGTATGACGATGACGAATGTAAGCTGGCAACGTTCATTCTCCTCGGTGTCTTCACACACGGATACGTCCATCAGGATGCTGTACGCAGAACTGGAATTTGTCTGAAAAGACGACAAGCTGCCACTCCTGTATCCAGTGTCGTCGTTCGTCGCATCATTGTAGGAGAGCCTATCTCTGCTGCAGCGTCAAGGGAAGCAGCAACAATGGTCGCCGTGGTGCTCTAGACGTCGTCTCACTGTCAGTGCTTCCTGACTCAGGGTATGTGACGTGGCTGTACAATCCCGCAAGGCTAAGAGGACAACATGTCCATATTCTTCTGACAGTCATGGGATTCCAACCAACGCGAGCAGCAATGTCGCGGAACGATAAACCGCAGTCTTGATGGACCACGATCCTGCTGCGGTCGAATTTCGACATGTGCTGGTAGAAGTTTCTCCTTCCTACACGAGGCATAATACGACCTTTACACAAACAACCTACGTTCAAATGCGATTTCCGAATGAGAAACCCGCTATGCAATCTTCCCTTTTATACGGAATGTAGATGGCGTTACTCATACCTGCTTTGTGCGCATGCGCTGCAATGATAATCATTTGCATATCCCAGCATGTAGTACCTTTCATGCAGATTTGACATTTGTTGTATGCCGCCTTCATGGTATAGCAATTTTAAGATCAGCAGTGTATTTGTAGTATGTTTAATTACTTTCCATATAATGTATAGGGAAAGTATTGTCAAGTAGTCGAAAATTCGAATTCCAGTTTTTGACGGAAGAGCATGTTTTAAGTATCCCTGAACTCGAATCAACCGTTTTTGAGATGATGCTAGTGTGTGTGTGTATGTGTTGTTGTTGTTGAGACCCAGAACGTCCGACCTACCAGACAGGTGTAAGGTAACTGTTTGGACGGCCGGGAAGTGCCACCCAATTTAGACCGGAACCCAGTGGGGGAGGCATCCACAGGGACCGTACCCTCCTTCCCCTACCACCAACCTCTCGGAAGGACTTACGGACCCACATGTTTAACGTGATCGTACTCCGCGTGAGCACGGCCGCAGTTTTGGCAGCGGCTGGAATCGAACCCGGGCCTACCGAGTGCAACTCCAGCGCGCTAACTAATGGGCTACCGCGCCCCGTGTGTGTATGTGTGTATGGATGCAATATTTCACGAATGAATGGAGAGTTTCATAAATAATTTGGTGCGATTATTACTGTCAGTGAATACTGGAACTCTACTGATTTTAAATGAAATCGAATGTTTGAAAGAAAACCGATTTTCTAACGAATTTTTGAAAAAAAAATCATTAAAAAATCAGGAAATTCAATGATGATAAATAGATAATAATTCAAACGGAATTTCTCATTAGAAAATCAATGATTTAAATTCTTGAACGCTAGTATAAACTGTTCTCAAGATATTGCACGACATACGAATTAATTTTTAAAAAATCATTCAATAATCCTGATTCTCAATACTGTAAAATAAATAATAATTTCATACGTAATTTTTGATTGTAAAACAAATGACATAAATTTTAGAACACTAACACGAAATATTCCTGAGGTATTGTCAGTTTTTTAAATAAATTTAGAAAAACCTTACATAAAATTAAAAAAAAAACAGTCTCATCAAATATGCTTACTTCCCACGTGAAGTACATGCAACAAATTCGTTAACACCATTATCTTTTTCCATTCACGAGATAACTTTTGTGATAGTTTCATACTTTGACGCCAAAGAATTCGCCAACAGTCATTTATTTCATAGGAAATTAATTAAATGTCAATTGCATTTTGGTGAGAACAGTGTACGCGTGAGTATGAATAATTCACTCTGCCTGGACTAATAAGTTGACAGAAGCGTCCATTTTCAATTTACGTAGTGTTTAATCGATGCCAGAAGCATTGCTCTGTAGACCTTGTACATCCCAATTTTGCTGTGAAAGGTTATTGCATCATGCTGGGAAAATCACATGTTGCCCATATCAGATTTTTTTTCTTTTTGTTTACAGCTCTATTACAGAATGGCAAATTAATGAGGACGAGATTCTTATTTTAAAGTCGGCTCTTCTGACAGGAAAAATTTAAGCAACGTATAAAAGCACAAATAACACAATAATGCAGAATACAGCTGTTTCGAGGACACGTTGGATTTCCTTCGTCAGGAGACGAAGTTTGTCTTATCCTTTGTACAAAGTGTATTGTACTTATTGACTTCTGACAAGGTTTTACGTTTCTAAAAATGCGGTTCCCTTATTTTGCTTAGCGTAATCATTGGAAAAACAACGTAAAAACTTAATACGGTGTTACTCATGTCATGCACTTGTTATTTGCGATCATTGCGTTTTATTGGGACTTCTTCCGGTTCTTATGAAAGATTTCTATTCCTCATTTTGTTAATTGCCCAATAAGCACGTTGACTTTCCAGCACATTCCTTGTTCTAACCTTGAAAGACAGGAATATGGATATGTTATTAGAGAGTAACAAACTGTCTTCCTTGTGCATTTCGGTTTACACTAAGAAAGTTCCTCGTTGTTATTTGAGCTTATCGGATTAACTATTACGAAAAGGTTTGTTAACAAAAGATTTTATACCGTATTATATACGATACGTACGATTTATACGATTTCCTTACCACGGAAGGACTTTAAATTATATTGACCATTATATATATTTGGTATTCTTTCCTAATAATGCGTGCACTAAGCATTGGTTCCTGCACTAAGAAACTACTCGAATTAGAAATTTTGACACCGTCGCAATACTTTTCCATACATTATACAATACGTGTAGGGGAAGTAAAAAGTAGGTGCTTAAAGTTACAGAGCTTTGGGCTTAATTCAATTTCTTTTTCATGTCATCAATGTGTGGGAGCCAGGAAAGGCCTAGCTCAATGTTGTTGTTGAGACCCAGACCGTCCGACCTACCAGAAAGGTGTTGTTGTTGTTGAGACCCAGACCGTCCGACCTACCAGAAAGGTGTAAGGTAACTGTATGGACGGCCGGGAAGTGCCACCCAATTTAGACCGGAACCCAGTGGGGGTGGCATCCACAGGGACCGTACCCTCCTTCCCCTACCACCAACCTCTCGGAAGGACTTACGGACCCACATGTTTAACGTGATCGTACTCCGCATGAACACGGCGGCATTTGTGGCAGCGTGCAAATCTAGCGCGCAAACCACGGGGATACCGCACCCGAGATGGCCAACAGCACGCGGCGTTCCGAGGTGGTCACCCACCAAGTACTAACCGCGCCCGATGCTGCTTCACTTCGGTGATCTAACGAGAACCGGTGTTTTCAGCACGGTACGGCCGTTGGCCCTACCAGAAAGGTGTGTAATTTTTTTCAGTTTGAATCTTTTCCTCAATTACACTATTCATGCATATACACCATGTATGTTAATGCAGGGAATGGGATTAGTCCCTTAAGTACCTGTATTTCATATATGATTTAAAATATTTTAAATTATCATTTAATCATTGGGTGTAGTTACAGGTTAATTTTAACAGTATATCACAAATGTAATCCAATTTCCTATTGCTTACCTTATATATGGAACAGAGAAAGAGAGGTATTTCATACCTATTTAGTATCTGTCTTATTTATAATGATTTTTTCTCCACCCTATCGTTTAGCCTATTGTAATTTCACATATGCACTTCAGAACATTTTCATTAACTTATGCTTTGCAGACCATTTCAATAAGAGCTAAATATCTGGTATTTAATGTAACTAAATTTCTTAAATATATAATATATATATATATATATATATATATATATATATATATCATATATATATCTTAAATATATATATATATATAAAACGAAAGCTTAAAAATTCAATGAAAGAATAGAGAGAATTAGAGAATTTTCAACTAAAAAAATCCCAACATTACAAAATGCCTTATAAATAAAAGTATCAAACAGAGAATCATCAATCAAGTGGAAAATATAAATGCAAACCTCTAGTCATCAAGCTGAAGACAAACAAAAAACATCAATGGAAAGGAATCGATAAAATAATATCAAATAAAATCCAAGCATGAAAACTTTACACGTGGATAAGCCCTAGGTCTAATAATGAATTGTACATTTCGATAAAGCTCTTTATCAAGTCCAGGTATTTTATAAAAATGAACACAAAATGCATGTTTCTGATATCAGTGATAGATTATATCTATAAACTTAGATAGGACAACATGCATAAAGATTGAAAAATAATAGGAAACAAGAATTCCTGAAGAAACACTGCATACGTCTGATCCATTGGAGCCTTGAATAAAGAGACCAATGTTGCCAATCACAAAAAATAAAAAGTTGAGAATTGCTGTTGCCAATCGTGAGAAAGACATAACAGCAATGCGAAATGACGATAAAAGGTGATATTCAACAGTAAGAACATGTAAATACAGGGCAATGCCTATTCAAGAGAAAGTGGATGTCTGGCTAAAATAAGATAATAAGGAGAGAATTTAAGTATAATCTACCATTCCAAACTTTTTAACTTTGCTATGTATTAAATAAGCTGGATATTTATGTAATTTGCTAGTAATTTAAAGTTTATTAATATGCATAGCATGAAATTTTTTATCAGATAACCTATAAATTCTAAAGAGCTGATTAAGTTTGATATTTCTAAAAAATTGAGTTCTATATATATATATATATATATATATATATATATGTGTGTGTGTGTGTGTGTGTGTGTGTGTGTGTGTGTGTGTATGTGTGTGTATGTGTGTATGTATATATATATATTATATATATATATATATTTATATTTATATTTTTATTTATATTTATATATTTTTATTTTTATTTATATTTATATACTTTTAATTGTGAATTTTGTATCCTTATATTCTTTTCATCCCCCTTTTCCTTTGTAGTGATATGTTACCTTCTATCTTTATCCTTAGTCTTGGTCTATAGTTACTCATTTGCAATAGATATGCTAGAGATGGTTTTTTTTGTACTTTTGTACATACAGTAGTTTATGCATAATTTACGATTAAAATCTTTCATTTTATATATATATATGTGTGTGTGTGTGTGTGTATTTATATATATATGATATATATATATGTATATATATATATATATATATATATATATATAATATATATATATGCATATATATATATATATATATATATATATATATATATATATATATATATATATATATATATATATATATATATATATATATATATATATATATATATATATATATATATATATATATATATATATATATATATATATATATATATATTAAAGTTCCCGCCGAGTGCGGGATAATTAAAGAATGTAGGCCGTAACGCAAATTAAGTGATACTGGTGAGCAAGCAACAACCCCGATTTCTTTTCCTGACTTTCGATGCTCGATGGCCGGTCGAAGTTCGCCCTCCATAGCATGTGGAGCGGATCACCCCTCGACCAATACTTCAAGGTTTCGGCGTTTCTTTATCGTAGCTGAGTATAATTAGAAATTTATCGGTTTCATAGAGACCTTCATAACAGAGTGTTACATTGCGCATGTAATGGAACGTAGTTCCTTCTGTCTATCCTACTCATCGGATATTTTTGCGAAGCGAAAAAGCGAAATTTAAATCCAAAATGGAATCACATAGTTAAGTAAATCTGACAGCCTGTGACTGATTTTCCTTACACAATGTAATGCCTTTACTTGCTTCAAAGCGGAAAATGGGTGCGCAAGATCCACTGCATAATGTCTTGGGTATCCAATTAATATAACGTAAATTAAAATTGGGCGCTTTTGGCAACTTATCAGTCCAGAGTGACTTATTCACACTCACGGGCGAAATCATCGAAGACATTTAATTATAATTATAATATCGTGAATGGAACAAACTAGGCCCATGAAATGATGTTTACGAATTTATTGTATAATATTGAATATGGAAAGGGAACATAATAGGTTGTACTTACAACTTTTTAATTTTATGCAATTTTTTTTTTAAATTTATTCATAAAACGAGCAATATCTGGAGTGAAAATTATTATTTATTTGTCATTGTTGAAGGTACTCATTTTTTTAATGATTTTTACAAAAAATTATTCAAAAATTAGATTAATTCGCTCAGCTACTAATTCGATTGTGATTAAAATCAACAGGATTCCAGAATTTATTGATTGTGGTAATCTTACCAAATTATTTTCGAAACGCTTTATTTATTATTCAGATATCTCGTTCATTGACCCACGGACACTCATACTAACATACACATACAATAATTACACTCATACTAACATACACACACACTAATTACACTCATACTAATATACACATACACTAATTACATACATACATGCACACTAATACGTCCACACATACACACATACTAACATATATACACACAGATGCATACACAGACATCACCTCACAAACATTCAATTCGAGGTCAGGGATGCTGGAAACGTGTTGTTCCGTCAATAACTCGAATTCGAATGTTCGACTCTGCCACTACTTTCTCTAAACATTATACTGTGCATATGGAAAAAGTAATAATTATACTATAAAATAAATAAATACGTCTTTAATATTTTAAATCACCGTATTCTTGATTATCACAATATTTTCAAAAATAATTTCTATTTACAAAATCTCAGCTATTCGCTCAGCTACTAATTTTTAAATGGAAAATGATTAGGCATAAGATGCCTGATGTATCTTTAGTTCGATACAGGGGATTTTCGTTTTTGAAAAAACTAAGTGACTGCAATCGCATCATGGAAGTAAAGGGAAGATGATAAAACATCATGATGGGAAAACGCCAAAATCGTTTGAGACAGCAAATTTTGGACAAATCTGCAAGCCTAGGCCTTTTGTTTAAAAGAAGGATTACAAAAATAGGCTGGTAGATTCCGTGATAAATCTCGGGACATCTATAAATTCTATAATAAAAAAAATGATCATTTGGATTTGAATACGTTCTCGGGCTATTTAAAAATATTGATCAAATATGTAGGCCGAGATCCTTCGTTTAAACAAATAATTCTGAAAATCGGCAGAGTATATTACGAGAATTGATTGAGTTCCCGAGTTATTCAAAATTTTTAGGCAAATTTATAGGATTAGGCCGTTTGTTTATATATATATATATAAAATAATTATGAAAATAAACAGAGTAGATTCAGAAAACGATCTCGGGACAGCCATAAAATCGGTAAATGATCATAATTTGAATTTATAAGCGTTTATGAGTAAACAAAAGTATCATGCAAAGCTGCATGTCACGACTTTTTGTTTTAAAGAATATGTATTATGAAAATCGACTGAATGCATATCTATAATTCGCTGGGGGCAGAAGCGTCGCCAGAACTTAAATCTATCTACTACTCATGCAATACTAATTCTTGTCTTTGTGGTTTTCAGCTTTAAAAATAATATGAGATTTCAAAATGAACTAGACGGTTGCAAAGTCCACGTTGATGATAAGAGCTTGCAATTTCGTCCCAGTACCTCAACGGTAGAGCGTCTGCTGGCCAGTTTGGGGACCTAGGGTTCGATTCCCGGATGGAGCAGCCATGTTCTTTGCAATGACGCTCAAACAAACAACTCTGTAGATTAGTGCAAAGATGTCGGAGATCTGGAGACCCCAGATCGTGCGACTCACATAGTTGGATTAAAGTAGCTAGCTGCACGGCCGGGAAAGGATACCTCCTGCACTCAGGAGGCACCCAAGATCTACCATTCCGCCAAACTTAGGAATTTTTCCGATGTCGGAGGTCTGAAAGTGACCCTAGTACCACTAGTACGGATTCAGTGGATTTTGGAATATTGATCGCCGATTTCAAATTGGGAGGATGACGACCAAGCAGGATATTAACCTGGGTAGAAATAGTAGTAGCAGGAGGTTAACCTGAGGTAAAAATAGCAGGAGGTGGTCAGTCAGATTGTCAGTTGCCCACCAATCTGACATTAGAGGGTCGAGAATGCAAAGTCCACTTCGACGGTAAGAGCTTGCAATTTCGTCCCAGTAGCTCAACGGTAAAGCGTTGTCTGGCCAGTTCCGAGATCCAGGGTTCGATTTCTGGTTGGGGTAGCAAGGTTCTTTACGCGTTTCACACTAGACGGTGCGTCCGCGATTACTGCACGAAAAATTCTTTCTAGGATTTTTGCATTTGCATTGAATAAGAAGGAGAAAAGGGTTGACATGTTGCCTCTAAAACTACTATGCTGTGCTAACCTTGTAATTTTCAGGGCATTTCATCGATAGAATTTTTCAGGGAATCTAAAACTTTTTGGAATATAACTATAGGACTGTAATTAGTCTTAATCCTAGTCTCACATCGAAGTGGTTTATAATGGGCATCATTGTTTTTGTTGAAGAATTGTGAAACAATCTTTTTGTCTTGAAATTTTATTTCCTTCTCCAATTCAATTGTGAAATATTTGTGTGTTTCGGACACTCATTTCACGGCCATACGATCAAATCATGCAGATTGATTATTATTTCAGTTGTTCTACATCGAGAACCAATGTTAATTTTTTTATACGGTTGATTGTTCTTCTGAACTTCTAATTTAATTAAACTTCATTCCGTATGTTGATTGCAATTGAATACAGCATTGAAGGCCACAATTGTCTTGTAAAAAACAGGTTTTATGTCTAAGTACTTATTAAATCACGAGAATTAAATTGCGCCACTTTATTCGTCCAAATGCATGTGTATGTAGTAATAGTCAGATGTCTTTATTATATTTTACGGTTGTTACAACACTTTGAAGGTTAACCATTTAAGGATTCTGTTTTCCGTGTAGTACAGGCAATCATACTGAGTTATTTCATACCTTCTTTAGTTGCACACTTCAAACCCATTGTAAAGAAGTTATAGCCAACTAATGAAATATGGATTTTATTAATTTTTCTTAAATTGTTTAATGAATAATATGATTACTTACTTTCATATTGACACTATAAATTATTTATAATTTATTGGATAATTAATATAAAATAATATAAAAAGAAGCGAACACCTGGTTCCGTCATGCGACTCCATTCGTTTGAATTAAGCGAATGAAAATCGTCATGAATAAAATTAAATGTTTCAAGATGAACTTCTTTAGGTAATTTAAGATTACGCAATGACTATCTTGGTCCTTTCGTTTAAACAATCGTTCACCCATTGAAAGGATAAAACAAAATATTCTGAGAACGACCAAGATTACCATCTTCCCGACACACACTTATATGTATATTCATCTTTTTCACAAAGGTTGCGTCCTTGAACCCTAAGCTGGTTGATGAAATGAACAAGTCGCGGTCAACCAAGGCCGGTCAAGAATTCTGACGTCCGGCAACGATCCCTTTGTTCTCCGTCCCATCCATTTTCCAACCTCAGAGGGAACAATGGGTTGTTCAACTTTATGGTCCTGCTTGCTAATTGATGAAATCGAGGGAGGCGAAAGCTTTTGTCTAAGGTACTCCCTATTCAGGTACAGCAAAGGAACTCACGGGATAAAGGATTCGATTCCTGTAATGGGACAGTTGGATAAACTTGGGGTTGCTATGATTGTCATAAGAGAAAGAAACACAGTGAGTCACTCTGTCATTCGTTATAGAGTGATGTGAAATATCATTCCTCTCGCATATTTCGATTGGGAAAGGGTTGATGTGTGTTGTGTGTGACTACGGTACAAGGCAACTAGTAAAAATTTTCATTATTTTTAGGTTTTTAATTCTTTTAACTTTATTTTTTATATTAAACAATTGCACAGTTTTCAAAGATTATTAGAGAGCAGTTAACTCTGTCCGAATCGAACTACAAATGAAGAAGTCGCCTATAAACCATTTGACTGCAGCGTCTGCCGTCACTTCAATCGACGAGCATGCGGTCGAAGGAAGCAATGAGCTGATATTGGCGTATAGAGCAGATGTCGACGCATAGATGTCGTAGATTTAAAATTCAAGTTTTTACATTTTTCAATAAACAATAATTCTTACACACAGCTTAACAGATATATAATAAAAATAAAAATTAGACATTGAGTTATGTGTTGAATATATCAGATACTTTTATTAGTATCACGTCAACAACTCAACATAACGATGACGAGCTTATATACCGTATGGGGAAAGTTCTATAAAAAGCATGCAACTCGTAAAATTACTAACCAAACTACAAAATTCGAGAAATTTCAAGAGTTCGCTAAAATGCGCCAAGTTGGCTATATTTCGTAAAATTTGTCGCCAAGGTTGAGTGGCTTGGACCTTTAAACTATAGCAATGGATTCATGCTTGTCAATTTCGTTACATACTCCTGTTTGACCCCTGTCACACTTCTTCTATAATTTTCTCCGTACTCCGCGGCCTAAAATGTTTCACATCAAAAATCTGATGTAGGCAGCATACGACTTTCTCTATACATCGTGATGAATTGTTTTAATGTACAGTGAAACTATACCATAACTGGAATCGCTGACGAAATTGTGAAAAACTCTTGAGTTATATAAAATTCAAGTTACAAAATAGATATTGAAAACTGTGAAAAGTCCCTAAATCAGCCTTTCTATGTAGTTCACCCCATTAATATAGTAATTTTTATGCATAACGTATTACATCATCATCAATAAATCGATTCTGAAATATTTTCAATGCGAATTTTTAATGGAAGTAAACCAGTAGCGTAACTAGTATTGAGCGACGCTTCCCAGAGCGAGCTGGAAAATTTGCGGTGCCCAGAACACACAAAACAAGCTTTTCCTCAAAAATTGAGAAATAAAATTACTTTGCGGTTATTATAATAATTATACGTATTTAGTTATTTATGCCTAACGTTTTGGCCCCTTTTACGAAAACTAAAATTTTGGACTTCCTTTTATGAATTTTGCTTTGTTATTTCCACGCGACATATCTTCTAATCTATAGAAGTATCAAAAGTAAGTGAAAAAAATGTTCAGTAGAAAATACAGTTTCTAGATTAATTACTTTCCTTATATACATAATGTATAAGGAAAGTAGTATTGTGACGGGGTCGAAAATTCGAATTCGAGTTTTCGACGGGAGAGCACGTTTCAAGCATCCCTGATCACGAATCAAACATTTTTGAAGTGATGTATATGTGTGTGTGTGTGTGTGTCAGTGAGTCTGCGGAGACGATAACTGATGAACGAATGGACCGATTCGAACGAAATTTGGTACAAAAATCACAATTTGTAAACACTGGAAGCCTATTGTTATTATATGCAATCGAATGTTCAAAACCCCCTTAAATTTTCGAGTGAAATTTTGAAAAAATCGTCAAAAAATTAAAACCGCTAATAAAGTTACGAAAATAGACACGCTTTAGAACGCTAACATGAACCGTTCTCGAGATATTGAACATTTAAAAAAAAAGTTATCGAAAAGTCATAAAATAAAAAAAAAAATTCCTATTGAGAAACATGTTCACTTTTCATATGTAATACCATGCGATAAATTTGGTGACATCATTCTCGTGGATCTAGCTCGTTCCATTCATGAAAAAAGAAACTTTGAGTAATACTTTATTTGAACGCCAATAGTCATTTAACTGCTGTAAGAATAACTTATTTCTTCGTCCATAACGCTTGGCTAGATTTTGGCGACGAATTTGGTGGAATGTCGCCAACTTGACGACTTTTTCAAATGTTGCTAAATTGACGAAAAACTTGTCAAATGGATAAAAATGACGCTAAATCAATGACGACATGGAAAATGACGACTCATTGACGAAAATTTAATATCTTGGAAAGAATATAAATAACTACTATAAAAATAATCTATTTTTTTTACTGTAAAAGTAGTAAATTCATTGCATTATATAAGGAAAGTTATGTGCTGCCCACATTAGCTTTTTTTTTTGTTGTTGTTGCAAAGCTATTATAGTTTTCGAGTAATTGCCTTGTGAAGGTAAAAAATATTGAAAATATTGTTTGCACCAAAAGTTTCGATTTCGATATTTTGTTTCCAATACATGCTTTAGGATCTCCTGAACGCGTTTTGACTAATTTAGAGTGATTTCCGTCCGTCTGTGGTCGATTTCTCTATACACGATAGCTGCCACAAATATTAATGGATTTTAACGAAACTTTATATCGGGCTTTGTATTGAAATATCTTGAACTATACAGGTATTTTTTGAAATTCGAGTGAAAACTTCGAAATTTTATATCTTCTTAACGTGTCCGCATAGGACAAAAATAAAGGGTTACATGTTATAATTATGATCCTTTGGACAAACAATACAGATTTTTAAATTTTTTTTTTGCAAAATTTGCAAAGAAAATAAGAAATTACAAACTATCTAAAAATGGATTCTAGTATGAGAAAGTCGAGTTGAGCCACACTTCAGTCAATATTTCACCAAGAAATCCTCCAAATGTGAAATAGCTTAAATGCTATTCTATAAAATGCTGCAAAGCCTAACGCATCACAACTTTCCTAAATGGCATCTTTATCAAAGTAAAAGTAATACATTGAAAAGCACCATGAAGGCTGACGATCATTATTCATTCGATTTTAAACTGAAATTACTGTCGTTTCCTGCGAGTGATGGCAACTAAAAACATTCGGTTCCAGAAGATGGGATGGATGGATCCGGAACCCAAGCGAGGCGGTTGCGGAACGTCGAATTTTTACGCTTCCACGCTCTTATATGGAGAATCCCCCTTTATCTCAAGACTTCTAATTTGTACAGAAGCAAGGGGGCACACAGTGGCGTTTGTCCGTGTTCACTTCTGTGATTTGTATGTCAATCCCTAACTTTGAAATGTTAATCTCTAATAGTAGAGGGGAACAGCTAATTTTGTGGGCGGAGCTTGGAGGCATTGGAGATGTGATTTTTATTTTTGCTTTTGCGCAGTGTTTTTCTGTAGCACCTTTCTTTTTACATAAAAAAACCAAGGGTTAGGTCCCAGTCGATTTTCTGATACAACCATCTTCATATTCGTACAGCAGTAGCCAATGCGGCCATAGCACAAAACCCCTCCAATATATATGCAATAGCAGTAACATAATTAATGATCATTACTATTATCACAATTAAAGTCCGTGAGAATTGTGATGCGATTGGTAACTCGGGTATAGGGGGTGGGATGCAATATACATTTCCTCATTGCTTTCTGTAGACCAGAATTCGCCACTGACATACAGCTGAGTAAGATTGACTGACACAGGAATGTCGCCAAAAAATGTGGGGTTGGTGTAAAAATATATTGTTTCCCATTTCTCCGAATTTCAGTGAGTTCCGATTGGCTCCTATGGGGTGGGGTGTTATGACCTTCAACGCCTCCTTTGGCGAAGCCACTGGACTGACTTACTGACTGACTGACTAAATGAGAAAAATTTTAAATCTTGGAAATTTGTAGAAAAATTTATAAATAGTAGAGCTTTTTGGTTTCATTCTATGTGGAACAGCTGAGTAAGACTGAAAGCTGAATAAGATGTGAATTACACAGCAAAAGCTGTCGAACTTACAAACTTCAAACTTTGCATACACATGGAACTTGGCTAATGAGAAAAATCTAAAATCCTGGAATTTTGTTCGATAAATTTATAGATCGCAGAATTTTTTATCCTAATATTTTTTCAACTTTAGTACGGGGAGACACACAAAATTAAATTTTATATCATCATGCAAGTATAAAAAGATCTTAAGTTTTCTTATTTAACGCTATTTGTTATTCTAAGTTTAGATAAGTAAAAGGTAGTAAGTAGGTGTAATATAACCTCACATGAAAATGTATAATTTCATGTTTCGTAACTTATTTTTGGCAAATGTCTTTACAACTCAGAGTTACACGTACTCAGTACTGTACACAGTTTATTTGGATCCTATTATAATAACACTGAAATAAAATCTGATGGACGTATTTTTCAGCTGTGCATACATATCACGTATAAGCCAATTTGCAGACTGATTTCGGGAAACTTGTTCAACTGTTTTATCCTTGTTGCCACACAATAACTATAATTTTGACAGGGGAACGAGTTAAGGAAAGTCTTGCGTTTTGCCCGTAAGTCTATAGATAGCTAGAGGAGAAACTACAGTGCTCTTCCGAACAGCTGCTTACATAAATTGCTTTTGTGTTAGTAAATGATTTCGTACTCTGGCCTTGAAATGTTTTTTGTGGTCTACCGCTGAGTAAATTGCAAACAAAGAGTCCACGACGTCAAGGAAATCAACAGCTGAAGCAGCATGGCGTATGACGGGGAAAGGTTCTAAATTGCCATTAGCAAGTGAATGTTAATAGATTTTCCTACATTTGTAGAGATCTGTCAGTCCATTAAGAGAGGGTGTGCAACTGGTACTTTCTATGAGTATTAGTATAAATAGTATTTAAACCTTTCAAAGACAGGAAACAAATACTTTTAAATGAAGAAGTTGAAACTTTCTCATACTATGTAATAACAGTATTGTTTTCACGAAAATTTTCGAATTCAAGATTTTGATGCCAATATATGTTTTAAGAAGTCCTGAATATGTTTTAACTACTTTTGAAGTGATGCCTGGGGTCGATTTCTTGTCCATACGATAACGTCCACAAATATTGAAAGATTTTCACAAAACTTATATCAGGCTTTGTTATGAAAAAATCTAAAACTAGACAGAATTTTTTTAAAATTCGAGCAAAAACTTCGAAATTTTATATATTTTTACTTTCCTTATATACATAATGTATAAGGAAAGTATTGTGACGGGGTCGAAAATTCGAATTCGAGTTTTCGACGGGAGAGCACGTTTCAAGCATCCCTGATCACGAATCAAACATTTTTGGAGTGATGTCTGTGTGTGTGTGTGTGTGTGTGTGTGTGAAAGTATGTGTGTATGTGTGTGTGTCAGTGAGTCTGTGGAGACGATAACTGACGAACGAATGGACCGATTCGAACCAAATTTGGTACAAAAATCACAATCCGTAAACACTGGAAGCCTATTGTTTTTATACGTAATCGAATGTTCAGAACCTCCCTAAATTTTCGAATGAAATTTTGAAAAAATCGTCAAAAAATCAAAACCGCTAATAAAGTTACGCAAATAGACATTTCTTATGTAATTTTTCATTAGAAAACGATTGGCATAAATTTTAGAAGGCTAACATGAACCGTTCTCGAGATATTGTACATTTTTCAAAAAAATTATGAAAAAGTCACATAAAAAAAAATTCTTATTGAGAAACATGTTCACTTTTCATATGTAATACCATGCGATAAATTGAGTGACATCATTCTCGTGGATCTAGCTCGTTCCATTCATGAAAAAATATACTTTGAATAATACTTTTGTATTTGAACGCCAATAGTCATTTATCTGCTGTAAGAATAACTTTTTTCTTAGTGCATAACTCTTGGCGAGATTTTGGCGACGAATTTGGCGAAAAGTCGCCAACTTGGCGACTTTTTGAAATGTTGCCAAATTAACGTAAATCTCGTGAAAATGACAACTAATTGTCGAAAATTCAATATCTTGGAAAGAATATTAGTATCTACTATAAGAAAAACCTATTTTTTTACTGTAAAAGTAGTAAATTCATTACATTATATAAGGAAAGTCATGTGTTGCCCACATCAGATTTTTTAACATTACAGCATAGTACAAAATTTGCCATAATCAAGCATAAAAGGGTTTATTTATGGCTCAATGATCATGAGATTTAATAGTTTGAATTATTGCTGCAAGATTTAATAGTTTCAATTTTTGGCGTCCATGGACGCCAATGTCTGCAAAAGGGGATCGAACTGTTTGGGATAGGGTATGTCAAATACCTGTTTTTTTGAGAGGTTTTTCGTTTGGGTTCGCTGCCCTACCCATAAGCAAAAGGTTAATGGAAAATTAGAGTTAGGTTTTGTTTCGTTGTCGATAAGCGTAAAACCTTTTAGGAACCACTGTCTTAACTTGCTTTGAGAAAGCCTCCCTTATTGCTTATCGATTGAATGTTAAATCAAGGATTCTGAGCTATATCTTGCGTAAATATTTAATAGAATAAATTGAATTTATGAGTTTCTTTTAAGAAAGGTTTCGTAGATACTAACTTTCTTAGTTATTATTATTATTTTTTTAAATATGATAGCTGAGTGAAATTGCACGAATTTTAGAGACAGAAGCGGAGTAGCAGCTCAGATCAAGATTAATGTTCTGATGAATCTTACATTGAATTCAAATTGCAGTCTGAAAATGAATTTTCAAAGAATATTTATATTCATGCTTTAATGACTGTGCTTCAGAACATAACAAGAACTGAAGCAAAAGCAATTTAAACTTCAGCGATTGAAGGTAATGTACGCGATGTGCGTTAAGAAAACCGAGTCTTATTTAATGATTTAGAACAGTGGCTAAAATATTCCGTGATTGAATTTTTAAAGGATATTTGCTTATACGTGAAAAACAAGTCTTAAATTTCTGAATTCTTCAAATAGCAAGGATCAAAGAATTTGATGTGCGAACCATATCAAAAGTAGTTTTCTCTAAATGATTTCTATTTTTCAGTTTTCCATTTAAGACTATTTCTCGTAGGCAGGGTAAACTCATAGGTTACTATTTTACTTTTCGTGTTAAAAGAAAATATTCTTTTCGCGATGAAAACGCCTTTCAACTGAATTGAAAATTTATACAATTTCAGAGGCTCTGGCTACGAAAAATAAAACTTTTTAACATTCCATTATTTTGCCCCCGGTTCATCTTATAACGTAATTGATGTAACTGTTTTTCATCCAAAACTAAACCAATTGAAACTGAATTTAGTATATACTGGTATTATACTTGAAAATGAGAACATTTTCGCGAATCTTTTATGAGAAACGAAGCATGGACTTATGCAAATATCTTGAAAACTACTCAACCGATTGACACCAAATTTGATATGTTGCACGAATATGAAAATATATCGTGAATTCCATTATCAACCCTATTCCAATACTTTACCTATATTACCGTGTATGGTGGGGTAACTAAAACATATACCATGCAAATCTATGTAAGTTACGCTCTTTAATTTGATGTTTATTTTACATTTTTGATTCGAGTATTACGAAGATCTCTGATGCACAATAATAAAAGCTTACCAGAAATAATATGTTGATGAAAAAAGTAAAAAAAGGGAATTTTTCGCACGCTTCGTTAGCATTCTTGGTTTTCTCCTCCTCTCGTTTTGTCCCGCGAATTTCAGCTGCCAGCTAATTTTATTCAAAGTATTCAAATCATCTTTGGGTTTTCCCCTTAATCCAAGAAGAAAAATAAATAGTAATCAACTCTTTGTTGCAGATAAATATGCCTCTAAGATATTTAGCCAGAAATTTGGTAGGCCGTGCACATATAATACTAATCGGAATAAAAATAATTTTAAATGATTCTAAACGTGAGTCAAAGTTTTCTTGTTGAATTGTGACCTCTTGTGGATCTACGCATAACGTTGATTATAAAAAAAGACCTTATGTGGACAGCGCACGACCTTCCATACATAATGCAACAACATTATTACTAGTTGCAAACATAATGACTTATTCATACTCACTTGCAAAATTGTCGTCCAAATGCAAAGAAATTTAATGAATATTCCGTGAAATAAATGACTATGGCGAATTTTTGGGCTTCAAAATATAAGACTAATGTAAAAAATATCTTTTCTCGTGAATGGAAAGAACTAGACCCACGAAAATGATGTTAGCAGATTTGTTGTATAATATTGTAGTACATGGAAAGTCGATAGTGGATGACAGTTACTTTTTTTTAAATTTTACTTAATACTGCAAAATTTACCTACGTTGCCCAAGGTTAAATGTAGGACTTCAGTTTATCAAGCGTATCATTATGTTCTAAATACAGATATTTTGATAAGTAAAGTACACTTCGTGTAAAGGATAAGGAAAACTAGAGCAATGTAAATAAGCACAAAAAACACAATAAGCAGCATACAGCTTGTGTTTTTTGTAGAAATGGTACCCATTCCTCCATTGGACTTCAGGTTTGTTGGTTCTCTTGCAGTGACGAAGGTGACCCAACGAATCCTCGAAAAAGCTGTATGCTGCTTATTGTGTTATTTGTGCTTATTTGCATTGCTCTAATTTTCCTTACAGATACTTTGTTTTATATTCTGAATGTATATACCTACCATGTTAGAAAGTAATTATTTTTACAAGTGCATTGCTTTGAACATTTTAATCTGCGTCATATCCTAAATACAAATATTCGAAAAATCGTTATCTGTTTTTATAATTTTTAAGTCCATATATCGCTTTAAATCAGGTGTTTTGCATTCACTTCAACGTTCGGCCGCTGTATAGGCGAATGATTTAATCTCAAGCGCCTGACCATTAGAAAAAGAAAAGTTTTGAGGGTTATTCATATTGAGCTTACTTGAGTTCTATATTTCATTATTTTTGCATAAAGACTTTGAATAAGGATACTTCAATGAACTGAAATTATAATTAACGTTCATTCACGCAGTTAATTTTTAGTTTCAAAAGCGCTCTATTCGTCGATATTCGCATATGTTTGCGACACAGAACTGAACAACAAAATGATTAAATAAATAATAATATAAAAAAAAAATTCTATTCCTCGCTTCAATTCACAACACCATTCTCCTAAAAAAATTTTTTCGCACTGAAGCAATTTCACCCTCGCTTCTGGTAATTGCCTTCTGAGGGAAAATTGCTATTTCATCTTTCTGAAGGTATTAATTAAATATATGCGGGCATTCAGATCTAAACGTTCTAAAAACAGGCCCACCGAGTGACCCAGATCGCTTGGCAGATGAGACCATTAGCTTTTCGAAAGTGAGATCCAGAATACAATGAGGAGTTTAATTGCGAAGATATGATTATATGGAGCAGCTGATGTGGGATTTTACTTTTACTTTTCCCCGCACGTGTCAGTGTCTGTAACGTTGGAATGAAATTAGGTACCTGTTTAGTATGTTGACTTCTAAATTTTTATAGCTAGAAATAGATGATTAGCCAATTATGATGCATAGTACTTTACAATAGAGGTCTGCAGCAATACTTTGCAAAAGTGGTCCGACCCAGCCCACGGGTCGGGACGAGATCGGATTAGGTTTTAAAAAATCGGGTTGTGTCGGGCTGGGTAAAATTAAATAAAAAAAAATAGATAAAAATTTAAACAGAAAAATTTAAACGAACAGAAAAATTTAAAATTAAGTATGAAATAAAATTCTTAATAAGCGGATGAGAGTCTCCCTGTTTCATATTAAGTAATAAAAGTTTTGCTCTGAGCTGAGAATGCAGGTGGGCATATTAGAACCAAATATAGAAAATTAATAAATTCAGATAGGAAATTGAAGACTTATGTATTGGAAGACATTCCGAAGTCAAAATAAACACTGCTCTTCGCAATTTTCACCTGCTAATTTGAATCGCTGTATGTATTATGCAACATAATTTGTGTTTAATTACTTAACAAATAATGATCCTGATATGAGTCAACAGTGTGTTAGCTTTACCTTCAATGAAGAATGAAAGAAGTGAGCACGCACGTGCTGAGATAATAAATATATGCCATCGGTATAATAAAATCTAAAATTATACGATTAGAACACATAAAGAATTCTAAAACTATAAAGAACTTACTATTTTATGCATAGAATATTCCAAACGAAGCTGTTGTATTGTTAATAACAAATAAATAAATATTGCCACTTAATAAAAAACAAATAATTGACAGACGATAAAGAAAAAATTCAAACGAAAGAAACAAAATTTCCAATATCAATTCGTCTGTAAGGGGCGAATGTCTTCCATAAAATTCTCAAGCTTTTAATACTATCTGCAGATTAAAAGTTTTATATTTTATTTTGCTAATTTATAAAACTTCCATAATTTTTAATATAGGGGCACAAACAACGATCATGTATGCCACGCTATCGAATTTTGAATTGCATTTATTGTGGAGAGGGTGAAAAAAAAATTAAAAAAAAAATGATTAGATTACGTTAGTTTGGAGACTCAAATAACTATTATGTCCCGTTTGTTTCGAGGCTCATAACAACTGGGTCATGCTGAAGGTGAGGAAACAGTTAGGAGGACATGAATAGAGATAGGAGAGACGAACGCCTAAATTTTAAGTGCACTCTACCAAAACTACCCATCAAATTTTCATCAAATTCGGAATAGCTGTTCTCTCATGATGATGAGACAAACATATAGAAGGATTTTCAATTTTATTTATATAGATAATCTTGTTTATATTTAAAGAAATAATAAAATTGAAAATATTGAAACAGTTTGACAAGACAAAACCCGACAAAATTAGCAAAATAAATAAAATGATAAACTGAACTTAGATTCAGAAGTTAATGGGCAAATATATTCATATTACTCTGCTAAATCAATATTATGTGAAATTGAGTGAAAAAAAAAATTAAAAATGGTTGCGCAAGAAGTATTTTAAGAATTTTTAAAATTTAATTTTTATTCCTTTTTAAATTAAGAAATTAAACTACCTCGACATTTCTTTTATTATATTTGAAAAAAAAACGCATGATAATTTGTATTTTTAAGTGGCATAAAAAAAAAATGTCATGAAAATTGTGTCAATTTGATAAAAGATTTAAAAATTGAATCCCACATGGTGACTTTATGTTAGGTATTATCCTCAATCCAGTGTTTCTTTTTAAAATGGTACTATGCTGCATTTCTATGATGTTGTATTCATTTTAATAAGAACATTAAATCTTTTAATTTATTGAATCTGTTCAAATTAAAATAATGAATCAAATGTATGCAGAGTCCACTTCGACGACAAGAGTTTGCAATTTCGTCCCAGTAGCTCAACGATCGGCTGGCCAGTTCGGAGATCCAGAGTTCGATTCTCGGTTAGGGCAGCAAGGCTCTTTACAATGGCGCCCGAACAAATCCACCCTGTAGGTTAGTGTAAAGATGTCGGAGGTCTGAAAGCGGCCCTAGTACGACTAGTACGGATTCAGTGGACTTTGGACGATGGAGCACTGATTTCAAATTGAGAGGATACAGACCATACAGGGTACTAACCTGGGTAAAAATAGTAGTAGCAGGAGGCTAACCTGAGGTAAAAATAGCAAGAGGTGGTCAGTCAGATTGTCAGTTGCCGGCCAATCTGACATTAGAGGGTGGAGAATGCAGTGTCCACTTCGAAGATAAGAGCTTGCAATTTCATCCCAGTAGTTCAACCGTAGAGCGTCTGCTGTCCCTTTTGGAGATCCAGGGTTCGATTTTCGGTTGGGGCAGCAAAACTCTTTACAAGTATCAAAGTAATAAAAATATGTGACGTCATCTAATATAAAAAGTCATACATTATAAGATCCCAAAATAGGTAACACGTCATTGGGATCCCAACAATAATACTGCTTAAGTCACCAGGTTATGTAAATCCGATCCTGGTATTTTAAGTATGTGACATCACATTGTACGAGTAGTCCAAGTCATGCTCTTCCTACATGTGGCGTTGTCCTTTACTGAAACGGGAATCATTTTTAGTAGTAAATAGACAGCTTTTAAAATTTTAAATTATTGAAAAGTAAGTTGTTTTAGTTTTAAATTATTAAAAAGTAAACAAAGGTTTTACAAATGTAAGTTAATGAAGAGTAATTAAATAAAAATGTAATGAAAGTCATGTGTTGTTCACTTCAGATTTCTGCCATTGTTCAGATCTCTCTTTGAAATTTTTGAACTCGCCTTGCCCATACATTCTCTATTATAAAATGCTGAGGTGCGAAAAGAAAATTATGAGGTTGGAAGTTTCCGGATCAGACCTAGTGAGTGGAAACATTGCCGATAATTACCCGGTCTTTCCTCGTATTAAGTAAGTAATTTCATATCTAACACAGCAGCGAGAACAAATTCAAGCGTAGCAGTCGATAACCCGACGTCAGTAAAGAGATAAATGCAGGTTAGTGTTTTCCTCTCTCCTCTTGGCCCGCAGACCTTGAACATGTGTTCAAAAGGTCCATCGCGTTTTAGTTTCCTTATAATATATGGTATATGAATAAGAAAATTATTAGGATTGAGCCCCCATTGAAAATAACAGCATCTATGGATCGGTTTCGTGTTTTTTATATGATCATCATCATGAAATAGCCGATATTGCAATGTTAACGAAAAGCTTGTTAAATCCATTCTCTATAAGAGTGATAACTTGTTCTATGAGTACGGACATTTTTGAATTGGGGTTCAAAATGAGAAGTTTTCGACGAATTTACAAGTTTTAGTCAACGTGAATATGAAACAATTAATAGTGTTGCCTCATTGAACTCACCATGTCCATTTGATGTGTTGGTCTGTTGTTATATTTGTGGACGCCCTAACCCACGAACAATTATTAACCCTTAATGCGTTAGCGCGTCTATTGTTCTATGAAGTTGTTTACATTGCCTTTATAGCACGAACCGTGCATACTAAAACTGTGCATACTAGTTTTGAATAAAATATAAGTACTTATGAATAGGAATATTTCTTTTTAATAATACCAATTTTCCATGAGCTATTCTTCCAGAGTTTTGCGCCATCTGTTGAGCAATATGTTTAATTTTTGAACAGCTACATCATGAGCGGTACTCTTAAGATATTAATACCTTCAATAAAGATGAAGTCACTGTCACATTTAAGATGTTTTCATTCAAGACACTAACTCTTTACGAGTTGTTTCGAATAAGTTTCACGCCATCTGTTAGTGATATTCTGTATAACAGCCAAGACTGCGCAATCGAATGATATCAAAATTGAGGCAGAGTTAGATTCTTACACATTTAATATTATATAGGTACTATAAATTTTGAAAAAAAAAATGTACCCACGCCGACCCAGTATGAGCATGGCATTCGCATTTCAAAAATTACATTTTTTTTATCGAAATTTTACAAAAATTGAAGAATCAGGGTTAATTTGATATCGGGAATTCGAATATGAACTTATTTTTAGTATCAGTTAATACGGTGTGCTTAAGTGGAGCATGCTGAGTTAGAAAAATTATAATTTATGGGAATGATATAGAATTTAGCATAATAAAATAATTTTTAATTAGGACTTCGGAACTAAAATTAAATATAGCGTCAAATGACTAGTTACATGTAAAATGCGAGTGTACAGTTAGAGAAGCACGTTTTGTTACTCGATTTAAACTAATTTTAATATTCTAAGATAATTTTATCTGATAAATTAAAAACTGAGAACTAATTATCTTGTCTTCTAGCTACAAATACGGAATGTACAATTTGTATAAAGTTTAGCTGCATTTATATAAAATTTGGTGCAGTAGTGTGCAGTGTAATTGTAAATGTGATGTGAAAACAACTTTAAATACAAAACTCTATATGCAGGTAGATTGTGTACAGTACTACAAGAATTAAATATAATTTCGCTGATATTGCAAGGTTAGGTTGAAATTTATTCCATATTCATGATTTTTATAACGGTGAACTTATAAGTGTAACTTTTTAAAACTATTTTGTCAAAAGCTATATGGAGTTACTACCTAGAAGCTGCAATAGAATTATTCTCAAGGTCTAAGATTTTTGTAGTTTTGAATGGATATTTTAAGAATAAGGTCTGTGCATATGCATGATAAAGCTAAAAACATCAATAATAATTGCAAATAGAATTTTACTTCCAATTTGAATAATTTCTATGTAATTTCTATGCGGTGCTTGCAATGCATATAAAATAGATTTCCGTAAATTTTAATACATACAAAGTGAAGATTATAAAAATATGTATTAAAAGAAAAGGACGTCAAAAATGTTTGTTCCAGGCGCAAATCTCTAGCTACACCATTGGAACCCAGAATTAAACCCGGGCCTCTTCGGCCTTGTGGAAGACAGAAGGACGTATCTCGAGATACGTCGTTTTGCCTTTAAGTGGCTGGCTGGCTTTCTTTTAATGGGTTAATGCTATGATATTTTTGTTGCAGTCGTATCTAAATTAATAAGTCATGTATGAGAATGCCAATGAAATATTTCCATAGCATGGGTCCATTTGAAAAATCTTTTCCTTTTATCTCAGAATGGTGTTTTTAGAAATACGTCGTTTTGCCATCAGAATACCGTTCTGGATTGTGACCAATTTTGCTATCAACCTCACGGTCATGTAAGATATTGACGCAAATCCCTCTCTTATGATATATTTTTAAACTTTTAATCAGTAATTTCATTCTCTATCAAAAAGATGGATTGTTTTTTAGATTACTCAATATTTTTTCTCAGATTTGACTAAAAATACGTCTCGCTATCAATAAGCAGTGTTAAAAATCTATGATATTGAATAGCTTGAACAGTAGGTAAAACTAAAACGGCTATGTAAGATATTGGTTCAAATCCCCCCTTACAATATATTTTAAAACTTTTTATTTGCAATTTCATTCTCCACCAGAAAGATGGGTAGTTTTTAGTTTACACAACTTTTTGACTAATCTTTGACTATGAATATATCTTCCTATCAATAAGCAGTGTTAAAAAGCTATAACATTGAATAGCTTGAAGAGTAGCCAAAACCAAAACTCTTTCACAAACATGCAAACGTATATTTAGTTCTTTAATAATGAGCTATTTTTCTTAATCCTGATGCTACGGAATGCAAATTATTAATACTCATCTTATTTCCTTCCGTTCATAGACTATTCTTAGACTATTTGATGTGTCCGTTGTTGAAACAAACTCTTTCACAAAAGGGTGGATGATACTACAACTGGATAAGTAACTCATTAAAAGCTCTTCATCAAGACTGAATGACGGGACATCACGAAAACCATCACGGTATTCAGAGCAAAACATAAGATGTCTCCATGTCTTCGAATGTGGGACGTCTGCCGCGGAAGGAATAATGCGCCAATCGGGAATTTCAATCAGCAGAGAGATGGAATACAAGATAATAATAGTAGAAGTTGATTCCAAAAGCTGCAGTTCATTATTGTGGGATTACAAAAGTGCAGCAAATCCTTTTATTCTGTCATGATTACGAAGTTGGGTATTAAATGGGTTCATCAATGTATTCAACAAAGACATTTCCGAATGGTAATGGTGGATCGAATCTATGTAAGAAAAATATATCTGATGTCGGCAGCATATACATAACTTTCTCCACACAATGACTTTAACTTCCTTCACAGAAAAATAATGATGTACGTACAGCATTCACGGCATGTTTTTGGCATTGGATTAACATCGCGTCAATTGGAATTGGGCTATTTTGGCAAATTATGAGGCCGAACAGAATGACAAATGACTTTCTCATATTCATGTGAAAAATTCCTTACAAAATAGAACTGACGTGTAATTAATATGTCGTGAAATAAATGGCTATCAGCGAATAATAATTAAAAAAAAAAACCATATTACAAAATTTCAAAAACAAGAGTCAAAATACAACAAAATACAAAAGTCAAAATGGAAAAGTCAAAAAACAAAAGTCAAAATACAAAACTATTACGAAAAGTATATCTTCTCTCGTGAATGAAACAAATTAGTTCCACAAGAATGATGTTGACGGATTTTTTGTATAATACTACATATGGAAAATGAACCTATTGGATAATGCTTACTACTTCAATTTTATGTAATTGTTTCGAAAATTAATTTGAAAAGTGTGCAATATCTCGAGAATGGTTCATACTACTGTTCTAAAGTTTGTATCATTCGTTTTACAATGAAAAAGTACGTCGGAAATGATTATATTTATTTATCATTAGGGGAGATTCTGATTTACCGTGAATTAAAGTAATCATTCAAAAACTGTGGGAGGAGGGGGATCTTACGAACATTTGATCGCGTATAAAATCAATAGGGTTTCGGTATCCACTGATTGTAATAAAGGTACCAAATTATTTTCCAAATGCTTCATTTGCTCGTGAGATATCGTGTCCACAAACAAAAATGTTTGATTCGAGTCCAGGGGTGCTTGAAACGTGCTTTTCCGTCGAAAACTCGAATTCTAATGTTCGACTCCGTAACACTACTTCCTCTATACATTATACTCTGTTGGGAAAAAATAATTCCTATGAGTCTCCACTCACTTTTCTTACACATTCATTTATCATAGAGTTTAGTTTCGCTTTCATCAGAATCAACACCGGGATGAAAAACTGAATCATCCTTTTCAGATTTCGTACCCGAATTATTGTTATTAAATATTTCATAAAACATTCTTCATAAGTTTCTTTTTCAAATTGCATAAAATTTTCGAAAATTCGAATAAGTGAATGGAATTTTAAATATTGTTTTTGTGGGGAAAAAAAGAAGGGAAAAAAATGGAATATCCCTCCAAATCAACAAAATTATCAGCAGTTTATATACAGATGTTTTAAGATGAACAAAATAGAAGCCCCCATCTGCAATCAAGAAACTCTTGGTTGCAGATGCAGGCATTATAATATAGAATATATATATACATATATGAATTTATATATTATATATTATATATATATATATATATATATATATATATATATATATATATGTACAGTCATGTCCAAAAGTTACGCATAATTCGTAAAATGCAAAAATTCGGAGTTAATATGGATACAATGGTTCACAATCAGTTGTGGAGAATCGTGGGACGAAGGTAAATCATTGTGCATGTGCAAAACAGCTCAGCGACGTCGATATGCACAAAGCACCGGCGCACGTCGGAACGAGTATAAAACGGCTTCGAGCGGCATGGCCAGTTGAGGCAGAATTTCGCAATTGCTGTGGTACGGAGCGTTGTTAACAATCAAAAAGGACTAAAGATGTCACAAATATGCCAACTGGGCATGTTTTTGAAGGTACGAATTATTGGAAAGCTGGAATCCGGTCGATCCCAAACCGAAGCGTCTCGAATTCTGAAAGTGCCTCAGTGTGTGATCTCCAGACTATGGCAGAAGTTCCAAACCACTGGAGATGTTACCCGACGACCAGTACCAGGTAGGCCAAGGGTAATAACCGCTTGGCAAAACCGATATTTGGTGATAACTGCGCGACGTCAGAAGAACCCTTCTGACAGACAACTGGGTTCAGTCCTGACAGCCGCCACAGGAGTCACTGTTTCGAGACAAACTGTTTACAGGAGACTCAGATACGTTGGTCTCTATGCCAGACGACCCGCAGTTTGCATCCCCCTGACGTATGCACAGAAACGAGCCGGTTTACAGTGGAGTTTGGAACATCGGCAGTGGAGTGGACAACAGTGAGGCAATGTCATGTTCAGTGCAAACTGATTCTCGTCGTACCACAATCTGGAGAGAACGTGGAAAGCGTTTTCACCCGGGAAACATCATGGAAAGCCATCATTTTCCTTTTGGGGGAGTCATGGTTTGGGCAGGCATCATGATGGACAGTCGCACAGACCTCCACATCTTTGACACGGAGTCGGTTACTGGTCAAAGATACAGAGACGAAATCCTTGAGCCTACCGTTCGATTATTTCGAGGTGCTGTTAGTCCTGATTTCATATTCATGGATTATAACGCGCCTCCTCACCATGCGGTCTTGATCGATGACTTCCTTCAAACTGAAGATATCCAGCACATGTAGTGTCCTGCCAACTCTCCTGATCTGAATTCAGTAGAGCATGTGTGGGATATGCTAGGGACACATCTTGCAGTCCTCCGCTACCCACCAAGCTCCGTTCTGGGATTGAAAACTGCTCTCCGTGAGACTTGGAACTCTTTGAGCACACAACTCAACCAAACCCTCATCGAAAATATGGGAAATCGTTGTGCAGCATGCATGGCTACCCGAGGTTCTCACACACCGCATTAAATTGCAGCATCATATTGTTTTAATCATTCTGTTTCACTGAGGTTGACACTCGTATTGTGACTCTTTTTTTTAAACCCTTTTCTTTGGATAATAAAAGTCGTTATTATCCTTGTTTTGTATTGTTTTCTTCTTCTATAACCCTATTACACCCGCACACCGCGTTTCCTTCCATTCCGATGTAGATTTCCTGAAATTTTCACATAAACAGCAACTATGCTTAACTTTTGAACATGAGTGTATATATAAATATATATATGTATATATATATTATTTCCAATAAGTGGTCTTAAAAATATTATTTATGCAGCGGACGCTTATTCAGCGCTTCGCATATTAAATCCAATGTAATGCTGGATATTCGAGCTAAATGATAAATTTATTTAATTAGAAAAAATATTAAATTTATGTAACTATAAATATTTGGTTATAATAATATAATAAGTTAAACAATTTGACAAGTACCCCTTGAATTTTTTCAAGTGTTCCCAAGCGGACATGTACCCCAATTTGCGAAACACTGATCTTCACATATGATACATCTCGATACTGTAGATAAGCAATACCATAAGTTATAGCTTTCTCTTAACTAAATTCCGCTAACCATTAATGCGTTTATCGCTGTTATCCATTGGTGTAAACATACTAAATTTGATGGAAATCACTTGATTTTTTAAAAGACATATCACCTGGAAGATTAAAAGTTCTAATATCTCAAGAACGGCTCATTATCATTCATAACCATGGGTGCCATTTTATTTCTGATTAGAAGTACTTTCAAATCATTCGTTCATTAGATAATAGTGAGTCAATTTATTATTACTTTCCTTATATACATAATGTATAAGGGAAGTATTGTGACGGGGCGAAAATTCGAATTCGAGTTTTCGACGGGAGAGCACGTTTCAAACATCCCTGATCACGAATCAAACATTTTTGAGGTGATGTCTGTGTGTGTGTGTGTGTGTGTGTGTGTGAGTGTGTGTGTGTGTGTGTTTGTGTGTGTGTGTGTGTGTGAGTGTGTGTGTGTGTGTCAGTGAGTCTGTGGAGACGATAACTGACGAACGAATGGACTGATTCGAACCAAATTTGGTACAAAAATCACAATCCGTAGACACTGGAAGCCTATTGTTTTTATACGCAATCGAATGTTCAGAACCCCCTAAATTTTCGAATGAAATTTTGAAAAAATCGTCAAAAAATCAAAACCACTAATAAAGTTACGAAAATAGACATTTCTTAATTAATTTTTCATTAGAAAACGATTGATATAAATTTTAGAAAGCTAACATGAACCGTTCTCGAGATATTGCACATTTTTCAAAAAAATTATCAAAAAGTCATATAAAATAAAAAAAAATATTTCCTATTGAGAAACATGTTCACTTTTCATATGCAATAAATACCATGCGATAAATTGGGTGACATCATTCTCGTGGATCTAGCTCGTTCCATTCATGAAAAAAGATACTTTGAGTAATACTTTTGTATTTGAAAGCCAATAGTCATTTATCTGCTGTAAGAATAACTTATTTCTTCGTTCATAGCGCTTGGCGAGATTTTGGCGACAAATTTGGCGGAATGTCGCCAACTTGGCGACTTTTTGAATTGTTGCCAAATTAACGAAAATCTCGCCAAATGGGTAAAAATGACGCTACATCAATGAAAATGACGACTAATTGTCGAAAATTCAATATCTTGGAAAGAATATTAGTATCTACTATAAGAAAAACCTTTTTTTTTTTTACTGTAAAAGTAGTAAATTCATTACATTATATAAGGAAAGTCATGTGTTGCCCACTTCAGATTTTTTTTTTGCTGTAAAAGTAGTAAATTCATTGCATTATATAAGGAAAGTTATGTACTGCCCACATCAGATTTTTTATTAATTGTTTTCATTTTAGATTAAAAAGAAACGTATTATATCACGAGAATAGCACATGCTAGAGTGCAAATGTGCTGATGATTTTACCAGAATATTTCATCATTGCAATTCTTATCCCGATCATGACCGGAAGTGGAAGACTTACTAGTACTCTGATGACTCTGCAAAAGTGACAGTCTTAGAGAAAAATAATTATGGGCACCTTGATGACCAACTCTGCCTTAAGTGGCCGCTTAGCTTACAGGTAAAATATGTTTCCAGGAACATGGTGTCAATTCTTATCCGACTTTCAATGGTCCGCTCGCTCTCCGTCAGTCAACCAAAGGTGAAGAAACTCTGGAATTACACCTTTGCCATTACCCGGTATCACGCATTTTCAATAAAACAAACGCAACACTCACTTAAGAAAAGAAAGTCTCACGACAGAATCGTTCTATTCTGTTAAAATGCCATAAGTGAAGCGGAAAATCAATATTTTCTTATAACGTTTACTCCTCCAAACTATTACACACAGAATAAAATACCCTTAGACGGATCGGCATCGAATTTAGCCAGCCAACGTGAACATCCCATCACTTTACCTGAACTATTGCCTGTATCATTAAGTTCTGGAGTGTATATATCTCTTTAATGACGTTCTGGAAAGAACGTTTTGGAACGATAGAATTCATTGCCGGAGGAATATTTTGTTTTTAAGCAACAGTTCGGTGAGTTAGTGTACGTTTCAAATCCACGCTGTTGGATTTAAAACTCATTAACAGAGTTAGGTGAAGTTACTGTGAAATGTAACAAGTGGTGTTTCTGTTTTCTTAGTAAGTAATTCATGTAACAACCTGGTAGTAACTGTCAAGATGAAGTGACAGTCTAGTAGTAGCAGTCTGAAAGTAACAGGCTAGATGAAGTAACAATCTGGAAGAGGTAACAGTCAGGATAAAGTAACAATCAGGATGAAGTACAATCTGGATGAAGTAACAATCAGCATAAAGTAACAGTCAGGATAAAGTAACAATCAGGATGAAGTACAATCTAGATGAAGTAATAATCAGCATAAAGTAACAGTCAGCATAAAGTAATAGTCAGGATAAAGTAATAGACAGGATAAAGTAATAAACAGAATAAAGTAATAATCGGGACGAAGTAACAGCTTAGTAGTAACATTTTTGAAGTAATAGCCTAGTAGTAACATTCTGGAAGTAACAGCCTGGATGAAGTAGCAGTCAGTTGCAATGACACAACGACGTATCTTGAAAAACATCATTCTCAGAAAAAATGTCGAAAGTTTCTTTCAAATTCATCACTGTTATTCGAAATTATTATCAACATTTTTACTTTCCTTATATACATAATGTATAAGGAAACTATTGTGACGGGGTCGAAAATTCGAATTCGAGCTTTTTACTTTCCTTATATACATAATGTATAAGGAAACTATTGTGACGGGGTCGAAAATTCGAATTCGAGCTTTTTACTTTCCTTATATACATAATGTATAAGGAAACTATTGTGACGGGGTCGAAAATTCGAATTCAAGTTTTTTACTTTCCTTATATACATAATGTATAAGGAAAGTATTGTGACGGGGTCGAAAATTCGAATTCAAGTTTTTTACTTTCCTTATATACATAATGTATAAGGAAACTATTGTGACGGGGTCGAAAATTCGAATTCAAGTTTTTTACTTTCCTTATATACATAATGTATAAGGAATGTATTGTGACGGGGTCGAAAATTCGAATTCGAGTTTACGACGGGAGAGCACGTTTCAAGCATCCCTGATCACGAATCAAACATTTTTGAAGTGATGTCTGTGTGTGTGTGTGTGTGTGTGTGTGCGTGTCAGTGAGTCTGTGGAGACGATAACTGACGAACGAATGGATCGATTCGAACGAAATTTGGTACAAAAATCACAATCCGTAAACACTGGAAGCCTATTTTTTTTATACGCAATCGAATGTTCAGAACCCTCCTGAATTTTGGAGTGAAATTTTGAAAAAATCGTCAAAAAATCAAAACCGCTAATAAAGTTACGCAAATAGCCATTTCTTATGTAATTTTTCATTAGAAAACGATTGACATAAATTTTAGAGCGCCAACATGAACCGTTCTCGAGATATTGCACATTTTTCAAAAACAAAATTATCAAAAAGTTATATAAAATAACAAAAAATATTTCCTATTGAGAAACATGTTCACTTTTCATATGTAATATCATGCGATAAATTTGGTGACATTATTTTCGTGGATCTAGCTCGTTCCACTCATGAAAAAAGATACTTTGTGTAATACTTTTGTATTTGAACGCCAATAGTCATTTATATGCTGTAAGAATAACTTACTTCTCCGTGCATAACGCTTGGCGAGATTTTGGCGACGAATTTGGCGGAATGTCGCCAACTTGGCGACATTTTTAATTGTTGACAAATTAACGAAAATCTCGCCAAATTGATAAAAATGACGCTAAATCAATGAAAATGAAGACTAATTGAAGAAAATTCAATATCTTGGAAAGAATATAAATATCTATTATAGAATAACATTTTTTAACTGTAAAAGTAGAAAATTTATTGCATTATATAAGGAAAGTCATGTGTTGCCCACATCAGATTTTTTTATATTTTGGTGAAAAACAACACTAAATTATAACGTCTTTGCTTGACTTTTTATTATTATTTTTTTTAATCAAATGGCCAGGCACTTGAGTTTCATCATTCGCCTATACATCGGCCAGAGCGTGAACCATTTAGCCGTCCTAGGATGTTGCCCCAGGCGTACCAGAGGGGGGCGGAACACACTGCGCTCAACAACACAATATCCATGCCTTACGTGGGCCTCGAACCCACAACGTGGCGATCGAACGATTGCTTGGAAACGCTCGCCTTGACCGCTCGACCACCGCGTCGGCACACATACATTTTTTTTTTATAAAATGTATGCAAATGTTACACTTACGGCGTTTCGCCATATCAGCTAGGACGAAATTTGCTTACAAAAAGTAGCATATTTCTCCCTTATGTCTTTTTGCCATATCAAATGGGAGAAGTATTGTACTTGAAATATAAGGACTTACAACTTCTTTTGGGAAAGTGATGCAAGTTTATGTATGGCATTTTCGCCTAACAAAACTATTAGTTTCATTTTCATTTCACCTAGTTCTATAATGCTGTAATTTTGTTTGATTCAAATGCAGGAAAAATATTGAATCAGAAAAGCTTGTAGATAAATAAATGTATTCTATCGTGAATATGCAAAACTAGCCATTCAATATCCACGGGAAATGGCAAATGATCACTAATTGTGACACATACGCACAAAGTTCTGAATATTAAAAATCTTTTCAGATTTATCCATAAAAATGCTGCATATTTTATACTTTTGTTAACATAGAAATTGCTGTAGGTAAAATAATATTCCATCTGGATCACTGCTTGTTGCTTTATTTTCAATGTTTTAAGATATTTTAAGCTAAAATTCTATTCATCTAACTACTAACGCCTGAAAATCCATGTATGTATGTATGTATGTATGTGTGTATGTATGTCTGCCCTATTCCGAAGCCAATAATTGGTCTAACACAATGCGGTTTTTTCTAAAATGTATTATCTGATTCAAGAAGTTGCATTAAACTTTCGAAAGTTCGAAAATTATAGATTTTTCAAAAGATTTTTAAATATGATTGAAAGACCTCAAAAAAAAAAGGAGGGGGGGAATCAATCCCGTTCTAAAAAACATATTTTCTTCCTCAATTTTTGATCTGCAATCTCGAATTTTTTTTAAACAGGAGATAAATGTGTTTCGTAAAGAACTGAGGAGACAGAATTTCGAAACAATTGAAAATTTTTATTCCACAGATTTTTATATGCAAGACGAATTCCAAAAATATCGGAATAACAGGCACAGGGACACCCATGCTAAAAATCTAATCAATACTTCAATTTTAGGGACAGGATTTCCATTTTTTTTACTTTTCCTGCAATACATGGCAATGTATAGGAAAAGTATTGGAATCATACCAAAACTCGCAACACGAGTTTCTACACGTTTCGAGACATCTAGAACACGAAAAATCTATTGTTAGCCTGAGGTCTGTGTGTATGTGTGTCTGAGCAATGTATGTATCCACTCTAACTGAAAACTAATTGACTGAATTTGATAAAATTTGGTAGGTAAGTCCCTTATGAATAATCCTGGTGCTGATTATATTTTGGTACGATTCGGAAAAGAATAATCTGCCTTTTTTAACGAAATGGCTGCAAAACATCGCCAAAATCTAAAATAGAAGACTATGTATGCCCAAATGCATCAATTAAATGCTTGTTTTATGCTTAATTTTTGATGAGGAAGAGAATAAGATCAATTCATTACTCTAGGACTAACCGTTCTGGAGATATTGTAGTTTTTCGCATTTTTGTTACGCCGCTTTTGGAAAAAAAAACAATTGCCAAATAAAAACAAAAATTGAATTAAAAGTACAAATTCAGTGAAATTTAAAATAATTAAAGATGTTGTTTTGTAAAATTAAACTCAATTTAATGAATTATTGAAGAAATAAAGAGAACGCGAATACTGAAGCGTAAAGTTTCATATTTATTGCTCAAGTGTCGAAAAGACCGCTAGTTATAGTTTTATATTTCAATAGTTTTATTTGAAAAATAGCCAACAAACGATTTCGGCATTTAAAGCATAACTCTGTTACCATCGTTACCACAATGGAATTAAAAACTATAAATTCATTGATAAAGTATAAGTAAAAGTGTCTATTAAATTAAAATATCTATTATATTTTTCTCATTACTTACAGGTTAAGTCTCATGTGTGTGCAAAATTTCAAGTTCCTATCTTCAGCAGTTTAGGGTGTGTCATTCATCCCTTAGCCCGTCAGTTTCAGTCAGCTGGTATGATTTAGATTTGTACTAAATTTTAATGTAGACATTTTTAAAAAACTGCTTGAAGATCTAGCCAATTCATAAATAAGTGTATTTAACCTATTATTTTCATAAAATAATGTAAAATGAATTGTGCGTTTGAAGGAGTTTAAAAATAGAAACCTTTGTTCTTACATAGGGATAATTTATTCAAATCAACTTCTTTGATGTGAATAACATCTATGTCTGGGGTACCTGTGGCTAAAATCGGAGCCTTACGGGAAATGTAACGCTTTGGACGCTTATACCTACAAATATAAAAAAAAAAATCTGATGCGGGCAACACATGACTTTCCTTACATAATGTAATGAATTTACTACTTTTACAGTAAAAGAAATAGGTTTTTCTTATAGTAGATACTAATATTCTTTCCAAGATATTGAATTTTCGACAATTAGTCGTCATTTTCATTGATTTAGCGTCATTTTTATCCATTTAACGAGATTTTCGTTAATTTGGCAACATTTCAAAAAGTCGCCAAGTTGGCGATATTCCGCCAAATTCGTCGCCAAAATCTCGCCAAGCGTTATGGACGAAGAAATAAGTTATTCTTACAGTAGATAAACGACTATTGACGTTCAAATACAAAAGTATTACTCAAAGTATATTTTTTCATGAATGGAACGAGCTAGATCCACGAGAATAATGTCACCCAATGTATCGCATGGCAGTACATGTGAAAAGTGGACATGTTTCTCAATAGGAAATATATTTTTTTTATTTTATATGACTTTTTGATAATTTTTTTGAAAAATGTGCAATATCTCAAGAACGGTTCATGTTAGCGTTCTAAAATTTATGTCAATCGTTTTCTAATGAAAAATTACATAAGAAATGTCTATCTGTGTAACTTTATTAGTGGTTTTGATTTTTTGACGATTTTTCAAAATTTCATTCGAAAATTTAGGGGGGTGTTCTGAACATTCGATTGCGCATAAAAGCAATAGGCTTCCAGTGTGTACGGATTGTGATTTTTGTACTAAATTTGGTTCGAATCGGTCCATTCTTTCGTCAGTTATCGTCTCCACAGATTCACACACACACACTCACACACACACACACGCACACCACACACACAGAGACATCACTTCAAAAATGTTTGATTCGTGATCAGGGATGCTTGAAAAGTGCTCTCCCGTCGAAAACTCGAATTCGAATTTTCGACCCCGTCACAATACTTTCCTTATACATTATGTATATAAGGAAAGTAATAAAAATGTAAACACTGTGAACACTCATATTTCCAAACTCGGGCAGTCTTGAGAAACGCGGGGCCCTATTGGAAATATCATGAGCGAGGCCTGGTATATGCATCGATATTTTTAGGTCAGTTTTTACGTTTTTATACAGGATGTTCAGCTTTACTTTAACAATAATATTTATGGGAAACCGTTTTGGGATAAAACAGTTTATGATGGTGGTGTCTGTTAGTCTGTATGATGTATACATTCACTCTAACTTAGAAACTAATTGATCAAATTTCATAAAATTTGGTAGATAAGTCACTTGTGCATTGTTTTGGTGCTGATTAGATTTTGGTACGAATTGGGAAAAAGAACGTCCTTTTCTTTTAAAAAAAAATTGTCCCGCAAAAACTGTAAGTATCCACTCTAGTTGTAAAACTAATTAACAATATTATTTCACAAAATTTAGTAGATAACTCGCTTGTGAGTTACCGTGGTGCATGTTAGATTTTGGTATGTTCGGAAAAAATAATCTGCCTTTTTTTGCGAAACAGCCTGAAAAAATCGTCAAAATCTAAAGTAAAAGACCACATATGCTCAAATGTATCCATTAAATGCTTGTTGAACATGCAATTTTGATGACGAAAAAAATAAAATAAGATCAACCCCATTACTCTAAAATGAACTATTCTTGAGATATTAATATTTTTAAATTTTTAAAAGCTTTGAAGACCTTTTTCACCATAGTTAAAAATCTGATGTGAGTAGCACATGACTTTCCCTGCAGACTCAAATTCATTTTTTTATTTATTTCCTTAATAATTCATTACATTGAGTTTAATTGCACAAAATAACACTAAATTTGCATTTTTAATTCAATTTTTGTTTTTATTTAGTAATTGGAAATTTTCCCAAAGGCAGCACAACAAAAATTCAAAACATCTCAAAAATCTCGAGAACGGTTAGTCCTAGAGTAATGGAGTTGATCTTATTTTTTCCTCGTCAAAAATTACGTATAAAATAAGTATTTAATTGATATATTTGAGCATGCGTAGTCTTTTGTTTTTAGATTTTTGCGATTTTTTCGGGCCATTTCGTAAAAAAAAAAAGCAGATTATTCTTTTCTGATTCATACCAAAATCTAATTAGTACCACAATATCCCACAAGTAACTTATCTACCAAATTTTGTGAAATTTGGTCAATTAGTATTTCAGCTAGAGTGTATACATGGGATTTTTGCGAGCCTTTTCGCGAAAAAAGCCCGGTTCTTTTTTACCAAATCGTACCAAAAACTATTCAGCACCAGGGTCACATCCAAGTGGCTTACCTACCAAATTTTATGAAATTCGGTCCATTAGTTTTTGAGTTACAGTGGATACATACATTGCACATACAGACACACACACAGACGTCACGCTAAAAATAGTTTTTTCGTATTCTAGAGATCTCGAAACGTGTAGATCCGCTGAAAACTCGAGTTGCGATTTTCAGCATGATTCCAATACTTTTCCTATACATTACCATGTATTGCAGGGAAAGTAAAAAAAATATTTAATGGAATTTCTTAAAATTTAGTAGTATTATCCTGATCTGATTAGGTTTGGGCCTGATTCGAAAGATTATAACCGACCTTTTTGTGCGAAGTGGCCCGCAAGGATCGTAAAATGTGAAATAAATGACTAAAATTGAAGCTATGCTAAAATATGGTAATTATATACTTTTTCTTCACGTAATGTTTGAGAACAAAGCTAATAAGATGGACCCCATGACTCTAGAAGGAACCATTCTTGAGATATTTTAGTTTATTGGAATTTTTAGGATGTTTTAAAATGCATTAAGTTGCCAATGTGTTAGCAATGCGAATTAGATACATGACCAGAAAAGTAGCCATTTTATTTTCTGCAATTAAACTCAATGTAAGGCATCCTGAAGTAATACAAAGGAAAATAAATTTGAGTCTGCAGGGAAAGCCATATGCTGCCCACATCAAATATTTTGTACCTGTTCTAAGAAATTTTAAAATAAAGTTCTGAGTACAATATATATTTTATTCCATAAAACTTAAAATCGTTGCGTGTTTTTTTTAAAAGTAAAGTGTGTTTTCATTTATAGAGAATCAAATTTATAAAAATTGCAATCCGTATTGTGACGAATATGTAAAAGTTTCACTGGGCTTTGTCTCTATTCAAATAATACATAGCGGACATTTGTTTCTATTCAATGCCTTAGCTCTATTCAAAGAGAAAACACCTTTACAGGCAGCCGTTCCTATTACGTGAATGTAGGGTTGCCATATTTTGAATTTCGGAAGGGATTGCCATATTTGGTGATGTATCGCCAACTTAGCGACTTTTTGAATGTACTAGAACTTTCTGGAAATAACGAATATTTTGGAAAATACGAGCCCCTTCTGGAAGTTTCTATCGAGAGTATATATATAATGCGTTATCGGTCAGTTGGAGAGTATTGATGAAGTGATGAAAGCTAAATTGAATTGTGAGATATGTCAATGTTTTGCGAATAACGCCAGCTATTTTGCGATTTAACTAAGCATTTGATTACCGTTTTATTGTATATGAGCGTTGTTCAGTGATCTAAAAGTTAGTTATCGAGCTACTCGCTGTACATTGTTCCTGTTTACGTTTATTAGTACTATTAGCTAAAAATGTCGGTTATCCAGAAATTTGGACTCATTCTTGTATGTTGAGAGTACACCCACAATTCCAGAGGATATGTTGAGAGTACACTCACAATTCCAGAGGATATGTTGAGAGTACACCCACAATTCCAGAGGATATGTTGAGAGTACACCCACAATTCCAGAGGATATGTTGAGAGTACACCCACAATTCCAGAGGATATGTTGAGAGTACACCCACAATTCCAGAGGATATGTTGAGAGTACACCCACAATTCCAGAGGATATGTTGAGAGTACACCCACAATTCCAGAGGATATGTTGAGAGTACACCCACAATTCCAGAGGATATGTTGAGAGTACACCCACAATTCCAGAGGATATGTCGTAACAATATATAGATCTATACTAAATTTTCATATAAACTATTTTAACAAAATGTTAAGGGAATTAAGGCAATTCCACAAATAAGTGTATTTATAAAATTGTATGGAAAACACGCCAATTTAGCAAAAACTTTAAAATAAAATAAAGACTGCCAACATTACCTCCGTGATATTTTATTTTATGAATCCCTTTTCATGTATATTTACCGCGATTCTATTTGCAATTTTGCTCCCGTTTAAACCCTCTGTTATGCCTGACGTCTCGTTTTGGATTCCCTACGTGTAAAACCATTCTATAAATTTTCTGAATATATAGTACTTTTTTCTTTGCTTCTAACGACACTTCTGTTAGTTTACCCTGTATTACACGATCTACTATCATTTATGTATTTTGTAATTAAATTATAGTTTTTAAATGCATCGATTTTAAATTGATCAATATGCAAATCTTGGAGGCTTGTATATTACATTGCATATTACTGTATGTTACTGCCTGTATTTTCAGTATATGATATTTTAATTAGCCAACTTTGGTTGTCTTTATTTTATTTTAAAGTGTATTTAACCTATTATTTTCACAAAACAACTTAAAACTAGGTCTATGGTTGAAAAGATTTTTAAAAACGGAAACCTTTCTTCTCACATAGGGGCGACTTTTCAAACCATTTTTTTCCCCCAATGTTACACAAAGTCTTCTTAATGTTTTCTCTTCACTTTCACGTATATGTCATTAAAGTCTTCCCTTTCTAGAGCCCCAATTACCGTTTCCCTTTTTTGCTTTCACGAGATTTAGTTCAAGAACTAGAAAAAAGAAATCTTCCCGAAATGTATTGACTAGTCGTAAAGAGAAGGCGTATCTTCCACAATCCATTATTTAATTTTCTTCGAGGTCCCAGGAGTCAGGAAATGTACGGTAATCTCACTTTAAAACTTTGAAGACTGAGTTTTGAGTGTGCACCCGAACATTTCTATTTAATTTAAGTAAATTCGATTTCTTCTACTTTGATATATACATATATATATATATATATATATATATATATATATATATATATATATAATATATATATATATATATATATATATATATGTATATATATATATATATATATGAATATATATATATATATGTATATATATATATATATATATATATATATATATATATATATGTATATATATATATATATATATATATATATATATATATATATATATATATATATATACATAACATAAAAATTGAAATATTTCAATCGAAAATTATGCATAAACTACTGTATGTACAAAAAAACCCATCTCTAGCATATCTGTTACAAATGAGTAACTATAGACCAAGACTAAGGATAAAGATAGAAGGTAACATATCACTACAATGGAAAGGGGGATGAGAAGAATATTAGGATACAAAAATCACAATTAAAAGTACATAAATATAAATAAAAATGAAAAAGAAAACACGGCAAAAATGAGAAAAAGCAATAATAATTAGCTCAAGATAAAAGATTAAGACATAGAGAGAAACTACACAAAAAGTGGTGGTTAGTTCGAAATTGCATTCTCATCAGGACAGCCATACAATTCGAATTAAAATCGATAGAATAGCCAGTTTCTGACAATGGCGATAGTATTTAACTATAGACACCATTGGAACTGTCTACTGGCTAGTGGAAGGAGAAAAATAAATCAATCGAATTACAAATCAGAAAAATAATACCTCCTCGAACACAAATATGAACTCACAAGCATTGCTTCCACGTATAAGTTGAACAAGCGACTGAGCATTTTACCTCACTTCGTCAATGCGAGTGGGCACCTGAATGAATACATTTGAACGATGCATAATATGTATGGAGATTTTCAAAAATAGAAATCAGTATAGGACTCAGGACAAGTGGAAAATAGTCATTCGAAAATAGTAAACAGTATTAGACTCAGGCCAAGTGGTAAGTTAGGTGATAGGAATGGGTGAATTCTCAAAAATGAGTTATCCAATCAAAGATGAATAATGCATGTGTAAAATTATTACGTGGTATATTTGAAATTATTAATAATATTATTTACAAATACTTCCGGATATTGGTAATTTTGACAAATGCGTTTAAGATTATTGATGTGGAGAAAGTGAAACCGAGGATCAGAAAGTCGATGTATTCGAAATAGCTGGTTTAAAATGATGTTTCTAAACAATTGAATAGAATTACAAGATTAATATGATAGCAGCTTTATGATAGTGAAGTTGTAAGAATCTTTTTTATCATATAGATTGGTGATTACATGACTATTGAGGGTATTTAAATTTAGGTCTAAAATATTTACAGTTTGACTAACGCTAGGCTCATTAGGAATTAATTCTAGGTTAGATGGGTAAAAATCAATATTAATGGGATAGGAATCATCAATGATAATACAAATTAAGTCGTCAACATATATATATATATATATATATATATATATATATATATATATATATATATATATATATATATATATATTATATATATATACATTATATATATATATATATATATATCATATATATATACATTATATATATATATATATATATATATATATATATATAATAGAAGTTTGAAAATCCAATGAACGAAAAGTAAGAAGATGTAACACGATAAACCTAACTTTTTAAAAACACCCACAGAATAAAATATAATACAGCAAATCATCAATCAAATGGATAAAAAATACAATACAAATAATATACTAAAAATATAATAAATGCAATAACATAGGCAGTAAAAAACCGATAAAAAATTAGGAGAATACGTGCAACAAGATTCCTCTAATAACATTGGACGAAAGTAAATTCAAAAATAGAAAAATCAAATATAGAAATAACTAATATATATATATATATATATATATATTGGGGACCAACCTTTGCTTTGCATTGGTGCCGTGAGCGTTTGCCTGGGCTGGAGGGGCGGCTTTGGGCGGGAAGGGGAGTCGCGGTCCTCCCCAACCATTGAATGCGGGGCGTTTGGTTGTCCCAAGTTCCTTTGGATCTTCTTTTTCTTGGATTATATATATATATATATATATATATATATATATATATATATATATATATATGTTTGTATGTTATATATAATTATTTATTAATTATATAAATAAATAAAAATGAAAAATAATAAACTAAGTCAAAAACATTAGAAAAATCAAAAAATCGGAAAATAAGATGCATTAATGTTTTGAATTTTGTTTTCGCAAAAAAATGTAACTTTTGTCAGTATTGAAACTACGTTTTGTGCGCCCTTATAATGGTGTATAGTGGCATTCTCGATTATCCAGTTTTCCTATGAATTCTTGTTTAGTAGGAATTTTCATCTATGATTCATATTCATATTCAGTTCTGCATGTTTGGGATGTTGTATTCTGAATTGCTTGTCCAGTCTCCAACTTAGACTCACTGGACGGGTTTGGGAGTATTTCCGTGAACGTTCGTACTACCTCCCTGGTAGAATTTTGACTTGTTCATTCCGGTGCTTCTAGATTAAGTTGTTGAGGTTGATCGTGTATACACGTGGTAGAAGAAGAATGATTCATACCGCATGGTAATACAATTTTCTTAATGTATCCTTTTTTCATTTTTTCATTTTTTGATGCCTGTAGTCTGAGTTTAAGCATTTATAGTAATGTACTATTGCTTAATCTGAAACAGGCATTTGTTTGGGTTAATTAGGGTTAAATACTCAGACCTGAAGAGGAATTTAATTCTGATTAATCATCAAATTTGGGAAGGTTCTGTTCTTTTCTCTTATCGGCATTATGGCTGTGAATTTGCTTCTATGGTGATGTTAATATTACTTGAATTGTATTTTTATTTTTTTTATTTTTACATAATTCTTATTATTACATTTCAAATTATATATATATATATATATATATATATATATATATATATATATATATATAAGTCTGGAGTGCACAGCTACACTCGACTTCCTCATATCTCATATGGTTTTGGGTTTACTTAATTATAATCGGTATCAGAATAAAGAAAAATATTTCTTTATTACTGCTTTCGCCTCTAAGTTATTCTTTTAGAAATTTTAGTATAAATTCTTAAAAGCATATTTATTACATACATATTTATTATGTTGGCAAAATGTCTTGGATGTTGATGGGTTGGATATATTTCTTTAATCTGTAACACTGCATTCAAAGCATGGCTTAAATAGTATTTGAAATCTAATTAAGACTACAGAAAAATATTACTTTTTAACTCCCTTCGTTTCCAAGTTATTTTTTTTACAATTTTCAGTAAAAATTCTTGGAAACATACTTTTTATAGGTTGGCAGCAGGTCTTTGATGCTGATGAGTTGGATTTATTTCGTTAATTTACAGTGTTGCATGCATAGCATAGCTCAAATAGTGTTTGAAATATAATCAAGATTTAATACATGATTTTTCTAAAATCGATGCAATTAAAGTAAACTTTACTCAACAAGCGCCAGGTGTTTGTTAAGCAAAGACACTGTTTTGGCCTAATGAAAAGGGGATTAAAACTCCCTCGAAACAATTATTATCACGTCATTTGCCTATGTCGGCTTTCTTGTGTGAACTAATTGTGTTATTCTCATAAGTAGCAGATTTTGTGATAGATATGAATACTGTAACAGTTGACGAAAGATGGTGCAAAATACAGAATTGCATACTCTCTCTCGAATAAACCAATTCCAGACAACTATGCAAATTGCTTGTTTTTCTTGCCCCATTATCCGATCCAGGAAGTGTCTTGAAAATTGGCTGTTTACCATTATTCAGCCCTACTTAATTCCGAACTTGCTACTTCTAGCGCTTATCATCTTCACTATCGCTCATTTTGCCATGTTCGGAGTGACCAAATGGCCGGTTCATCAACGCCCACGATTGTGCTGTTGAAGATGATAGAGCGCATTAATTTAAATTTTTAAGAAGTTTTCGTGTTGTGTTATGGAGACCCATGTGCTGTTATTTACGTGGTTGTATTTGTGTCTGTTGCGAGTTAAATGGGTTTCAGAGACGCCATGGTTTAAATTAGACGTTCGATGCACCAAAACAATTCTGGAGCTCAAATATGTATGGAAAAGAAAATTTCAATTGTGGCTGTATATGCTTTCTCCGAGCGGAGTATATAATGTGAAGATACATTCATTCACAATTGACGGTGAACTTTTAATATTTGGAGTACTTATTTCTGAAATGTACAGAATATGCACTAACTGACTGGCTGAGGGGGTCATGTATCAAAATTATTGAACGCTTCAACTATGTTTAGAATCTTGGTTGTGGTGTCTTTTGATCATTCGGTTTTAGCCTCGGGACTGTGGGAAAAAAGACAAGCTTCAAAAATTTGAATTGGGGGCGATGGTGCGAAGAGATAATTAAAACACTCAAAACCATTTTTCAAAATCATAAAGCATATCCACCACTCTATCCAGAATCTGGGCTTTGGCCTGATTCGATCCTTTTCAGCTTCTGAAAAGGATCAAATATATATATATATATAAAATAATAATAATAATAATAATAATAATAAAGAAAAAAATAAATAAAAATAGTAAGACTAATTTAAAACATGATCAGTGTCATACCCTGGTTCAAGAACAATACGGAGGAAAATTAAGTAAAGAGGATATGAAAGGAAATATCTAACAAAAGGGAAACAATGATATCAAATAACAAAATGATCTTAATTTTAAATTATCAATAATACATATGAATTTATCAACATTCAAGAGCGATACATACAAATCAAGTTCAAACATCAAAGGATTATCAAAATCTGGAGGCTCAAAATATTAAAACGACTAAAAATAAAAATAAAAGAAAAGATGCAGTCCGAAAAAATAAAATTGGATAGAAGCTCTGTAGATCCAGCTTTTCAAATATATATATATATATATATATATATATATATATATATATATATATATATATTTCGATTAAAATCCTTCAATTTTTATTTATATATATATATATATATATATATATATATATATACTATTGCGATAAAGTGAGACAAAATAGGATATATCCCAAATAAGCCTGAAATTAAAGAACTATTCACTACAAAGGAGGAGGCGCAAATGCTGCTCAAATTCCCTAATAGAATACATGAATGAAAGTAGAAAAGAACGGGAGTGACCATATGAATTACATAAGAATGGTAGGGGTGGATTGCGACACCCCTTTCCCGCTTAAAGCAGCTTTTACAACCCGGGTAACGCTCACGGAACCAACATAATTCCATGGTCAGCCTCCCAAATGTGCGAAAACAAAAGCACCAGATCAGACTCAGAACCAAAGAAGTAAACGAATCCATGAAGAAGAAACATCCGCTAGTCCAACCCGATGGAACGTCTCTTTATATAAGTAAAGTTGCTCATGCGCAGAGAAATATCAGGATAATAGTTACGCAGTCATGAATATTAAATCTCTATATCAACAATCAGATTACAAATTTTCTTTAAAAAACGATTTGTAATAATGTTGTACAAAATTGACTGGATAATTTCTTTTTATAGCTTCATCTGCAAATTTTTTACATTTGCAAATGCAGTCTTTCCTAAAAGTATTATAATTTTGGTTTCTTCTAAAATGTCCAATTACTATATTTCTGAAGACATACTTTGCAAGGTTTGAATTCCAATCGATAATATGATTTACCTTGATTCTGTATGAATCTCTTTTGTCGTGTAACTCTGTGTATATTCCATATTTCTTGTGTTTTTTGATAGCTAAATCCAAGAATTTTACCGATCCGTCCTCACACGCTGGATTTTCAATAAGGTCCAATTCGCTTGGGTAGAATGAAAAGTCAAAACATGGGGTGTTTTCATAGCCCCCAATTATCACATCATCGACATAACGGAAGTAGGGCATTTCCGATAGGATATGAGTGCCTCTTTCGTATTTAGATAGATATATATCTGCTAGTATTGACGAGCAACTCCCTCCCATAGGTATGCCCTTGATTTGTTTGTAAAAATTGCTTCCGTCGTGTAGTATGTTTTCCTTCAATACCAATTCCACCAAGTCCATGTATCTTCTATAAGTTATAAATTGCTTTAGATCGTATTCTTCATGTAGATCTTTCAGAATCAATTGTAAATTATCCAAATCAATATTGTTAAAAAGATCTCGAAAGTCGTAACTCTTAAAGTTGATATCGTTATGACAAAACTTTAGTCGGTTTATCAGTTCCTGTCCGTTTTTTATCATAATAGAGTTATGTCTTTTAATATCTTGCATAACTATTATGAGTAAATCCAAAAGTTTTTTGTTTGCTATTTCCAAATATGAACCACATCCCACCGTCACAGTTCGAAACTTGACAGGTATTTTGTGTAATTTGGGGATCAGGACCAAATATGGATATTTTATTGTTTTAATATCAATTCCTATTCTTTTGTAAAGTGCCTCTATTCTTTTAGTCAGTATCAATGCGTTACTGGGTATTAAAGCATACATTTCACCGTCCCTGTAACTTTGGTTTAGTGTATCCACGTAGAACTTTTTACAAGTGAAGGCATAATTTGATACTATTTTATCGGTATATGTTAATACATATTCTTCTTTAATTTGCTTGAACGAGGATGGAACTTTAATTTCTCTATTGTTTTTGCAGTGCTGCAGGTAGTAGTGACAAAACGCTTTGTAAAATTTATATTTCCACTCATTAAATGCTTGTATTGGTAAACTATGTTTTACCGCCAATCTATAAATGAAGATGTCGAGATCATTATAAAATTCTTCGTATACATTTTTAAATTCTTGTATACGGTACTTTGTACCGAGTTGAAGCAGGTTTTTAAGTCTTTTGTCTTTGATAAAATCTAGATTTCCGGAGATTATATGCTTATGATGAGTGTCACTATGAATATTCTCATGACAATTACAAGAATCTACATTATTTGATGCAACATCTTGACAAATTTTGTTATAATTGAAAAATTTCCTTCCGTTGGTTTTGACGAATCTATAATTGATCATGATTTTTATATTGGACAAAGGAAGACATACGTTAATATGATTTAAAATAGAATGGAATGGAATGTTCTCATACAGTTTGTTCTTGAAAGTTGTAATAAAAAATTCTTTAGATTGTTTTATAATTTCACTTTTTGAAAGTGTTAAATTAAAAATTCTGGCTCTGAGTTTGATTAAATCCAATAGGATATCAATATTAGTACTTGCTTCTTCATTTTGGCAATTGCGTTCTTTTAAGTTGAAATGTATTATGTAATTCCATATTTTCTGTAGATATTTAAGCTTGATACTAAAGGCCAAGTTCTTAATCCATCCAATTTTCATCGTGTTTTCAGTTTTTAAAAATTTCAATATTTTTTCTTCTGTTTTAATATAATTATTGTGTTGTTTTTTACTTCCTCTTTGCCATCGGTGGGATTTTTTATTTATAAGATTTTCAGATAGAGGGTATGAAGAACTATTTCTGCATCTTTCTGTATTAAAGTTTTCGTTAAATATTAATGTATTAAGGCCATATGGATAAGCCGTATTGAATTGTTTAATATGGTTGCTCTCCCACCATAATCTTTCCGATTTATTTGGTACTATATCAATTATAGTTACCATGATGTTGGTGAACCCATGGGCTTGAAAATGTCTCAGTTCCAAATTAGCTGTGGGCATTTCCTGTTGTACCTTTCCTACCTGACTTCGGTGCAGATTTATTCGAATGTTTAAAGGATTCTGCGTTTGGCCTATATATTTAGCTTGACATTTTAAACATTCAATACAATAAACCACATTATAGCTCTTGCAAAAAAATTTTTCTACTTTCGTTGTCTGTAGAAATTTGTTGTGGATTAGCCACTGGACAGAGTTTGCATCGTTTAGATTGGCATTTGCGAAATTTAATATTCTTCATATGCTGGTGGTGATAATTATGAATGTTAAAAAAATCATTTGACCCATTTGGGATCTTGTCTGGATATAAATCAATATTTACATTTTTTATTTTTGTCACAGTCTGATCATGGTCAACTGTTACAGATTTGAAATATCTTCTCATCGATATGCTTTACTATTAGAGACTAGGGTAACGGTATGTCGATAACACAAACACCCTACTATTGTGTCACCGGGCATATATTCGTATTTGAATATATTTGCCAGTCTCCAATATTATATACAGACTTCATTCATATTTTAAAAAATCAACAGTTTTTTAACTTTTGTTGAGGAGTTGACAAATATGTACGCCTTATCTCCCTGTCTTCCGATTTCTCTGTGGATATCACTTTGAAAATCTAACTAAATTCAATCCAATCCTCGCTGTACAATTGACCATCGCAAACTTTATGGCAAAGTTTTAACACTATTATATACTTTTTTTGTAATTTTGTAAAAACCATCATCTATAAGATTCGTTGATATTAGTAACCTGTGAAGACTACCAGTTTATTACACGTATCTAAAAATACATCATAAAAAGTTAAATACCTATTTAGCATATAAGTACAAAACGAACAATCACAAATCATTTACATCAATATTCCAATTATCACTACAATACCATCATAAAAATAAGTTTACTTCTTACCGTTATAATCAACCTTGCTCCAAAAGTCGTCCAAAGAATCCAATTTTTACAACACACGGAAGACCAAACACTTCATCAAGCTGGTCCGAGAGGTGGCCTTTAAGTAAAAAGCTGATATGAAAAATAAAAGATATGTACTACTTCCGCGCTTTGCTGCTGGATGTAGACATTCCGTATACTATTGCGATAAAGTGAGACAAAATAGGATATATCCCAAATAAGCCTGAAATTAAAGAACTATTCACTACAAAGGAGGAGGCGCAAATGCTGCTCAAATTCCCTAATAGAATACATGAATGAAAGTAGAAAAGAACGGGAGTGACCATATGAATTACATAAGAATGGTAGGGGTGGATTGCGACACCCCTTTCCCGCTTAAAGCAGCTTTTACAACCCGGGTAACGCTCACGGAACCAACATAATTCCATGGTCAGCCTCCCAAATGTGCGAAAACAAAAGCACCAGATCAGACTCAGAACCAAAGAAGTAAACGAATCCATGAAGAAGAAACATCCGCTAGTCCAACCCGATGGAACGTCTCTTTATATAAGTAAAGTTGCTCATGCGCAGAGAAATATCAGGATAATAGTTACGCAGTCATGAATATTAAATCTCTATATCAACAATCAGATTACAAATTTTCTTTAAAAAACGATTTGTAATAATGTTGTACAAAATTGACTGGATAATTTCTTTTTATAGCTTCATCTGCAAATTTTTTACATTTGCAAATGCAGTCTTTCCTAAAAGTATTATAATTTTGGTTTCTTCTAAAATGTCCAATTACTATATTTCTGAAGACATACTTTGCAAGGTTTGAATTCCAATCGATAATATGATTTACCTTGATTCTGTATGAATCTCTTTTGTCGTGTAACTCTGTGTATATTCCATATTTCTTGTGTTTTTTGATAGCTAAATCCAAGAATTTTACCGATCCGTCCTCACACGCTGGATTTTCAATAAGGTCCAATTCGCTTGGGTAGAATGAAAAGTCAAAACATGGGGTGTTTTCATAGCCCCCAATTATCACATCATCGACATAACGGAAGTAGGGCATTTCCGATAGGATATGAGTGCCTCTTTCGTATTTAGATAGATATATATCTGCTAGTATTGACGAGCAACTCCCTCCCATAGGTATGCCCTTGATTTGTTTGTAAAAATTGCTTCCGTCGTGTAGTATGTTTTCCTTCAATACCAATTCCACCAAGTCCATGTATCTTCTATAAGTTATAAATTGCTTTAGATCGTATTCTTCATGTAGATCTTTCAGAATCAATTGTAAATTATCCAAATCAATATTGTTAAAAAGATCTCGAAAGTCGTAACTCTTAAAGTTGATATCGTTATGACAAAACTTTAGTCGGTTTATCAGTTCCTGTCCGTTTTTTATCGTAATAGAGTTATGTCTTTTAATATCTTGCATAACTATTATGAGTAAATCCAAAAGTTTTTTGTTTGCTATTTCCAAATATGAACCACATCCCACCGTCACAGTTCGAAACTTGACAGGTATTTTGTGTAATTTGGGGATCAGGACCAAATATGGATATTTTATTGTTTTAATATCAATTCCTATTCTTTTGTAAAGTGCCTCTATTCTTTTAGTCAGTATCAATGCGTTACTGGGTATTAAAGCATACATTTCACCGTCCCTGTAACTTTGGTTTAGTGTATCCACGTAGAACTTTTTACAAGTGAAGGCATAATTTGATACTATTTTATCGGTATATGTTAATACATATTCTTCTTTAATTTGCTTGAACGAGGATGGAACTTTAATTTCTCTATTGTTTTTGCAGTGCTGCAGGTAGTAGTGACAAAACGCTTTGTAAAATTTATATTTCCACTCATTAAATGCTTGTATTGGTAAACTATGTTTTACCGCCAATCTATAAATGAAGATGTCGAGATCATTATAAAATTCTTCGTATACATTTTTAAATTCTTGTATACGGTACTTTGTACCGAGTTGAAGCAGGTTTTTAAGTCTTTTGTCTTTGATAAAATCTAGATTTCCGGAGATTATATGCTTATGATGAGTGTCACTATGAATATTCTCATGACAATTACAAGAATCTACATTATTTGATGCAACATCTTGACAAATTTTGTTATAATTGAAAAATTTCCTTCCGTTGGTTTTGACGAATCTATAATTGATCATGATTTTTATATTGGACAAAGGAAGACATACGTTAATATGATTTAAAATAGAATGGAATGGAATGTTCTCATACAGTTTGTTCTTGAAAGTTGTAATAAAAAATTCTTTAGATTGTTTTATAATTTCACTTTTTGAAAGTGTTAAATTAAAAATTCTGGCTCTGAGTTTGATTAAATCCAATAGGATATCAATATTAGTACTTGCTTCTTCATTTTGGCAATTGCGTTCTTTTAAGTTGAAATGTATTATGTAATTCCATATTTTCTGTAGATATTTAAGCTTGATACTAAAGGCCAAGTTCTTAATCCATCCAATTTTCATCGTGTTTTCAGTTTTTAAAAATTTCAATATTTTTTCTTCTGTTTTAATATAATTATTGTGTTGTTTTTTACTTCCTCTTTGCCATCGGTGGGATTTTTTATTTATAAGATTTTCAGATAGAGGGTATGAAGAACTATTTCTGCATCTTTCTGTATTAAAGTTTTCGTTAAATATTAATGTATTAAGGCCATATGGATAAGCCGTATTGAATTGTTTAATATGGTTGCTCTCCCACCATAATCTTTCCGATTTATTTGGTACTATATCAATTATAGTTACCATGATGTTGGTGAACCCATGGGCTTGAAAATGTCTCAGTTCCAAATTAGCTGTGGGCATTTCCTGTTGTACCTTTCCTACCTGACTTCGGTGCAGATTTATTCGAATGTTTAAAGGATTCTGCGTTTGGCCTATATATTTAGCTTGACATTTTAAACATTCAATACAATAAACCACATTATAGCTCTTGCAAAAAAATTTTCTACTTTCGTTGTCTGTAGAAATTTGTTGTGGATTAGCCACTGGACAGAGTTTGCATCGTTTAGATTGGCATTTGCGAAATTTAATATTCTTCATATGCTGGTGGTGATAATTATGAATGTTAAAAAAATCATTTGACCCATTTGGGATCTTGTCTGGATATAAATCAATATTTACATTTTTTATTTTTGTCACAGTCTGATCATGGTCAACTGTTACAGATTTGAAATATCTTCTCTTATAAATAAGATGCATTAATGTTTTGAATTTTGTTTTCGCAAAAAAATGTAACTTTTGTCAGTATTGAAACTACGTTTTGTGCGCCCTTATAATGGTGTATAGTGGCATTCTCGATTATCCAGTTTTCCTATGAATTCTTGTTTAGTAGGAATTTTCATCTATGATTCATATTCATATTCAGTTCTGCATGTTTGGGATGTTGTATTCTGAATTGCTTGTCCAGTCTCCAACTTAGACTCACTGGACGGGTTTGGGAGTATTTCCGTGAACGTTCGTACTACCTCCCTGGTAGAATTTTGACTTGTTCATTCCGGTGCTTCTAGATTAAGTTGTTGAGGTTGATCGTGTATACACGTGGTAGAAGAAGAATGATTCATACCGCATGGTAATACAATTTTCTTAATGTATCCTTTTTTCATTTTTTCATTTTTTGATGCCTGTAGTCTGAGTTTAAGCATTTATAGTAATGTACTATTGCTTAATCTGAAACAGGCATTTGTTTGGGTTAATTAGGGTTAAATACTCAGACCTGAAGAGGAATTTAATTCTGATTAATCATCAAATTTGGGAAGGTTCTGTTCTTTTCTCTTATCGGCATTATGGCTGTGAATTTGCTTCTATGGTGATGTTAATATTACTTGAATTGTATTTTTATTTTTTTTATTTTTACATAATTCTTATTATTACATTTCAAATATATATATATATATATATATATATATATATATAAAGTCTGGAGTGCACAGCTACACTCGACTTCCTCATATCTCATATGGTTTTGGGTTTACTTAATTATAATCGGTATCAGAATAAAGAAAAATATTTCTTTATTACTGCTTTCGCCTCTAAGTTATTCTTTTAGAAATTTTAGTATAAATTCTTAAAAGCATATTTATTACATACATATTTATTATGTTGGCAAAATGTCTTGGATGTTGATGGGTTGGATATATTTCTTTAATCTGTAACACTGCATTCAAAGCATGGCTTAAATAGTATTTGAAATCTAATTAAGACTACAGAAAAATATTACTTTTTAACTCCCTTCGTTTCCAAGTTATTTTTTTTACAATTTTCAGTAAAAATTCTTGGAAACATACTTTTTATAGGTTGGCAGCAGGTCTTTGATGCTGATGAGTTGGATTTATTTCGTTAATTTACAGTATTGCATGCATAGCATAGCTCAAATAGTGTTTGAAATATAATCAAGATTTAATACATGATTTTTCTAAAATCGATGCAATTAAAGTAAACTTTACTCAACAAGCGCCAGGTGTTTGTTAAGCAAAGACACTGTTTTGGCCTAATGAAAAGGGGATTAAAACTCCCTCGAAACAATTATTATCACGTCATTTGCCTATGTCGGCTTTCTTGTGTGAACTAATTGTGTTATTCTCATAAGTAGCAGATTTTGTGATAGATATGAATACTGTAACAGTTGACGAAAGATGGTGCAAAATACAGAATTGCATACTCTCTCTCGAATAAACCAATTCCAGACAACTATGCAAATTGCTTGTTTTTCTTGCCCCATTATCCGATCCAGGAAGTGTCTTGAAAATTGGCTGTTTACCATTATTCAGCCCTACTTAATTCCGAACTTGCTACTTCTAGCGCTTATCATCTTCACTATCGCTCATTTTGCCATGTTCGGAGTGACCAAATGGCCGGTTCATCAACGCCCACGATTGTGCTGTTGAAGATGATAGAGCGCATTAATTTAAATTTTTAAGAAGTTTTCGTGTTGTGTTATGGAGACCCATGTGCTGTTATTTACGTGGTTGTATTTGTGTCTGTTGCGAGTTAAATGGGTTTCAGAGACGCCATGGTTTAAATTAGACGTTCGATGCACCAAAACAATTCTGGAGCTCAAATATGTATGGAAAAGAAAATTTCAATTGTGGCTGTATATGCTTTCTCCGAGCGGAGTATATAATGTGAAGATACATTCATTCACAATTGACGGTGAACTTTTAATATTTGGAGTACTTATTTCTGAAATGTACAGAATATGCACTAACTGACTGGCTGAGGGGGTCATGTATCAAAATTATTGAACGCTTCAACTATGTTTAGAATCTTGGTTGTGGTGTCTTTTGATCATTCGGTTTTAGCCTCGGGACTGTGGGAAAAAAGACAAGCTTCAAAAATTTGAATTGGGGGCGATGGTGCGAAGAGATAATTAAAACACTCAAAACCATTTTTCAAAATCATAAAGCATATCCACCACTCTATCCAGAATCTGGGCTTTGGCCTGATTCGATCCTTTTCAGCTTCTGAAAAGGATCAAATATATATATATATATAAAATAATAATAATAATAATAATAATAATAAAGAAAAAAATAAATAAAAATAGTAAGACTAATTTAAAACATGATCAGTGTCATACCCTGGTTCAAGAACAATACGGAGGAAAATTAAGTAAAGAGGATATGAAAGGAAATATCTAACAAAAGGGAAACAATGATATCAAATAACAAAATGATCTTAATTTTAAATTATCAATAATACATATGAATTTATCAACATTCAAGAGCGATACATACAAATCAAGTTCAAACATCAAAGGATTATCAAAATCTGGAGGCTCAAAATATTAAAACGACTAAAAATAAAAATAAAAGAAAAGATGCAGTCCGAAAAAATAAAATTGGATAGAAGCTCTGTAGATCCAGCTTTTCAAATATATATATATATATATATATATATATATATATATATATATATTTCGATTAAAATCCTTCAATTTTTATTTATATATATATATATATATATATATATATATATATATATATATATATATATATATATATATATATATATATATATATATATATATATATATATATATATATATATATATTTATATATATATATATATATATTTATATATATATATATATATATCCAAATGGGAAAATGGAATCCAATACAAATTGAAGAGTAAAGTACCAGAAATTGGCTGGAGGGAGTGACCCCCCCCCCCCCACTCCCCGTTTAAGCAATGCTTTACGCCACGGCAACACTCTGGGGAGCCGGTACATTACCCCAAACTAACATAAAAATACAAGACCTCACAATAAGAAATATATGACTTATAAGAAACACCTTGTTCAGCGTATTTAGTTCCCGTAAGGTACGTGTTCATATAGTACTTGTCTATAAGCAGTTTACTGTAGTGTCTAATTGTAGTATATAATTCTTATAAGGAGTAAGCCATATTTCCTTATTGTGAGGTTTAATACAAGTGAGGTATAATACAAAATTAGTATTTATTTATCAAGTGAGTGCTGTAAAACTTAGAATGGATACAATTAACGCGAGGAGGAAGAAAACAATATATTATTTGTAGAAAAAGTCATGTGATTTTTTTTAACCTTTTCAAACTTAAATTTTATTAATATGCTGTACTTCATTGCAAGTTCATAATTTCTCATTTAAAACTTCTCTTTGGAAAATTTTATCCTTTATTTTTAACAACTATACAGTATATGAGGATGATAATTATTATTTTTTTCTTTCAGAGAGAAAATACTCAAGGCCAAAGTGAATACATGTACAGGTAAGATTTTTGTGCTAGATTTGCAGCAAAGTTAACTTGACTGTACAGAGGTAAAGGGAAAATTGCAAGTCTTATTTGAGTAACACAGTCCATGCGTTGAACGTCGTTAATAGTTAAAAACTAAAACTTTGCAATAATGGGTTTATCTATATAATGCCATGACTTTGGTTCATTCACAGCAGAATTATGATGTACGAAATCCACAGCACAATGTTTTTGCCTTTTAATTAACACCACGGGAATTAAAATTGAGCACATTTGGGGAATTTATTAGTTCAAACAGAATGATTTACTGAAAATCATTGAATGATTATGTGTAAAATCCTCATCAAAATTACATTTTATGTAAAATAAAATTTTATACAAAATGTTCATCATTTAAATTTTATGTAATTTTTTTTATAAATTTATTTGAAAAACGTGCCATATGTCGAAGATTTATGCTAGCCTTCTAAAGTTTATGGCATTCGTTTTATAATAGAAATATATTGAATGATTATTTATTTAAAGGTATTGAAGACTTTGATTTTTTTTTAACGATTTTTTTCAGTAATTGATTTGTAAATCGCAAATATATTGGGAACAGTTCATGCTAGAGTTCTAAAGTTTGCATAATTCTTTTTCTAATGAAAAATTGCGTCGGAAATTATTATCTATTTATCATTAACGATTGCTCTGGTTTTTGTAAGATTTTTCCAAAAATTCATTCGAAAATTGTAGGATCTCCCGAAGATTTGATCGCGTTTAAAATCAATAGGGCTTAAGTATTCATTGATTGTAATAATTGTTCTAAATAATTTACCAAATGCTTCGTTTGTTTGTGAGATATCGTGTTCACACACACACACACACACAAACACACACACTCTGATATCACTTCAAAAATGTTCTATTCGCATTAGAGATACTTAAGACGTGTTTTTCCGTCGTAAACTCTAATTCAAATTTTCGACCCCGTTCCAATACTTTAATTATAGGTTATACTATGCACTATTTTGTACTATGTAATGAAAATAGAAAGTGTTCTATCTTTATATTCAAGATGAATTCTGTTACTATGTGAATCATCGGGTCAATGTTCGCAAAATGTAAATATAAAGACATAACTGAGTAAATAACTGATTATAGCTTCCACAGTGTATTCAAGTTAGCTTTGCAGCAAGTACATCAAATATCTCTATACAATATTAAGTAAGTTTCCAGGAAGTTTTTGAACAGACCAGATCTTATCTGAACAACACCCTCACACCATCAAGCGATGGCTCAATCCTCGGACGAAGATGACCATTGACCGGTTCATTGGCATCCGCTTATGATGACCAATCTCACCCACCTACGAACATTAGTGGTCGGAACTGGTTTTTCCTTTGTAATTGAAAAGGAAAGATGAGGATGTGCTGATAAGTTCTGTTTTTGCGTGGCTTCTGTGGATCCAGACCTTTCTCACGGCGATATTTTGCATTTCTTCCGAGAGTTTTCGAACCGATTTAGAATTATCGCCTTTTTGAGAGAGTGTGTTCTCGAATGAGTTGAAGTTCGGAATGTTAGTTTACAATTAAATTTTTATACAACAGAGTTATGACGAATTGTCGGAATAAGCACAAGGGTACTCTTTTAAAGAAATTCAAAGTAAATTATATTAAATAACTTTGACTTTTAAAAAAAATTCTGGTTTTCTAATACGTTTTATACTGCTAAGAGTGCGAAATGAATATACAGACACAGAGATTTAGCGAGAACGGAGAGGGGGCCATAGAGAGGGGGGCCATAGGGAGGGGACATAGGGTGGGTGCTGAGATGAAGAGGAGCAAAGCCATAGGGAGATGGTTTTGACAGAAGGTGTCATCATGACGTAAATTTCTTTTGAAAATGTAAACATGTGAAATTTATTTAAACGTGTAATTAAAAAATGCATAATATTGAAAGTTAATTGCACTTAAAAATAATACATATTATTGAACTATAACTCTTACTTTTTAACTTAATTATACTTCTAAAAAATATGATGTGGGCAACACATGACTTTTAATACATGTTGAAAGTATGTTGGGTACTTACTATTTTTGAACTTACTTTACATACTTTTGTGTAGGAAACAGAGTTTACTTCTTTCGCAGTGAAATAGCGGTATACAAGATCCACAGAACAATGATTTTGGCTTTATATTTATACCACTTAAATTGAAATTGGACTTTTGGAAACTAACTAATCCAAACGAATGACTTATTTATAATTACGTGTAAAATACTCATCAAAACGCAATTGACATTTAATTAATATTAATTGCATGAAATAGACTATTTTTGACGAATACTTTGGTGCCAAAATATAAAACTGTTTATTACAAAAAGTATATTTTCTTAAGAATGGAACGATCTAGATTCACAAGAATGACGTTTCATGATATTGCATATAAAAAGTGAACATATTTGGCAACACTTATTACTTTTTCAATTTTATGTAACTTTTTTGATAAATTTATTTGAAAAATGCGCCATATCTCGAGAAAGGTTCATGCTAGTGTTCAAAAGTTTGTATCATTCGGTTTCTAATTAAATATTATCCCTGAAATAATTATTATTATCTTTTTTAACACTTTACAACAAAGTTGAAAAGTGTTTATGACTTTGTTCATTCTGTCTGTCTGTCTGTCTGTCTGTCCGTTAGCACGATAACTGCCGTAAAAATGAGTTTATCAAAATGAAATTTTAGTATGTTGTTCAGACGGTCTGTAGGACCTATGGGAATATAAATAAATAATATCACCCAATTAGTTTTTTATTGAACCCGGGTTGAAAAAATGAAATACATTGAACCCTATGGGACCTAATTTTTCAAACATTTTTTAAGTAAATTTAAAATTCACGAATTGCTTCGAAATTTTTAGGAAATATTCACATTGTCCCATAGAATATATAAAAAAAAATTCAGTAAAATATGTTAAGTAGTTTTTTAATTAAAAAAATTATTTAATATAGGGAAAAAAACAAATTCAATTAAATTCTGACTTTGGGATATCTTCCAGAAAGAAAAGAGAGAGATATTATATAATAAATATCTCTCCCTTTGTTTAAACGTTTTGCATATGGGAGTGGCTTCATATTTTAAAATAATTTGGTAGATAACAATTTTTCATTTTTTTTAAATTTTATATAACTCTTCTTGATAAATTTAATTGATGGCATTTTAAATGCACTTTCCTACGTCCTAGAGAGTTAAAATTTGGTACACAGCTTAAATTTGTTGAACATTTTATTCGACAAAAATTTGATGGATCTTTAAATATAGATCATACATTGTTTTCGAAATGGCCTGAAAATAATCCCCGTTCACTTCTATAAATCATTGGTGTAATATTGTTAAAAATTCTGATGTGGACAGCACATGTCTTTCCCTGCAGACTCATATTCGTTCTCTTTATTTATTTAATGATAATTTGAGTTTATCTGCACAACATAAGTATTTTAAATGACATTGAATTTACACGTTAAACTTAAATTTGGTTCTCATTTGATAGCTGGACTTATTGTCAAAGGTGGCGTAGCGAAAACGCGAAAAAACTAGAATATCTCAAGAACGGCTAGTCCTAGAGTAATGGGGTTAGTCTTATTCTTTTTGTTGTCAAAAATCACATATAAAATAGGAATTTAATTGATGTAATTGAGCACACGTAGTCTTTTATTTTATATATAACGATTTTTGCTGGCCATTTCGCAAAAATAGCCCGTTCCTTTTTCCCGAATCGTAGTAGAATAACCTACAAATGATTTATATACAAAATTTTGTTAAATTTGGTATATAAATCACTTGTAGGTTATTGAAATATTATACTCCAAATTTTGTTAAATTTGGTTCATTAGTTTTTAGCTAGATTGGATAAAGGCAATTTCTGCGGCCATTTCGCAAAGAAGGCAGATTCTTTTATTACGAATCGTACTATAATCTAATGAACATCAGGATTTCCCATAAAAAACATACCTACCAAATTGTATGAAATTCGGTCCATTAGTTTTTCAATTAGAGTGGATGTAATATCCACACAGACACACAGAAACATACACAGATACACCCTTACACACACAGACGTCTTCCTAAAAGTAGTTTTTTCGTGTTCTAGAAGTCCCAAAACGTGTAGATCCTTTGAAAATTCGAGTTCCGATCTTCGGCACGATTCCAATACTTTGAGTATATACACATACACATATATATTATCTGTGTATTATCTGTGTATCTAAATTCCGTGCCTATGCAATTACAATAGTTGTGATTTTAAATGATCCCTAAACTTTTATTATTTCTTCAAGGAAGCCTAATTTTAACATATGCAGAATGCAAATATCTCAAGCGATTGTAAGATGAATTACATAAGAATTGCTGAATTTTTTTCACACAAAATTATTTAGCTCTGGAGTCTGGAATACAAGTTATATGAATGAAATATTCATTGATTTTGCATAAAGAATCAGATGATTTATATTTCGATACAGTTTTAAATATTTAAGTATAATAAATTACTGTAGTACTGTGATAATGTAAAAGATATTACCACTGAATGAATCACATTTTAGAAATTTTTAAATGAAATTACATTTCAGTTGGAAAGTGTTTCATAATCAATGCTTATGCATGATTGATCTTTCTTGTTTAATTATTATTGAAAGTGCTGATTTTTTAATGACTTTTCAAAAATTCATTCGAAAATTGGTGGGTTTTTCCAACATTCGATTGCATTTAAAATCAATAGAGCTCTTGTATTCACTGATTGTAATAATCGTACCAAATTTAACCTGAAATGTTTTATTCGTTCTTAAAATATCGCGTCCACAGACTCACGTACATACACACTCACTATCATACATGCACACACACACAATAAGATACATATGCATACATTAGCATGCATACATACACAGACATCCTCCAAAACACTCCACGACTCACGTACACAGACACTTACTAACATACATACACATACACACAATAGCACACATACACACACACTAAAATATATACGTACACAGACATCTCCTAAAACGTTCGACTTAGTTAAGGGATTCTTCAAACGTACTTTTCCGTCGAAAACACGAATTCGAAATTTCGACCCCGTCACAATAAAAATTAATAACATTATGAGTAATATTTTGTAAAAAATAAATTAACATTTTATTACTATTTAATGAATAAGCAAATTGTACACGAAGCAATAATTGCAGAGCAATACTTTTATTACACAGGTATTGTATTATACTAGCAAAAAGTATATATTCTTTGTTCATGTTTAATTACATAGGTAAAAAATATTTTATTTTAAATTAAGTTACAGTACCAAACTTGTTTTATCTTAAATTATCTTTTCCTTTAAAAAGAAAAAACTTTTTCCTTGAGCATAGTGCTAAAATATAAAAATTAAAATTTATAAATACTCTTAAAAATTATGGTGTAGCTTTTTTAAAAAATAAGTGTAATTTTGATTAGCAATATATAGCTTTCAGCGTTCAAAATTGTCATCTTAATCAAATATTGGCTTAGGTAGGTTCTGTTCCGTAGTCGATATTTTAAGTATGTAAAATTTAGCCGTCTAAGTCACTGGATACTTTTATCTAGCGGGTCTGCAAAGATTTAAGGGAAAAAAAATGTCCAGGGAGAATTCGAAAAATTGGTTTCGTACGTTCTGTCCCGTCGATGATAATATAAGTTTGAAAATATTGAGTTTTCTAGGTTACCAAAAGTTTTAGTTCAGAAGATTGAGCTAGGTTACCAGAAGATCTAGAAAGACTAAAAAGCTTCAGTAGTCCGGGGAGGGGGGAGGGGAGGATCAAAAACCTGATTTTGTTAAGTTTTGACCCATGGTCGATGCTTTAAGTTCTCAAGGATCCAACCTTCTGGGACACCGGGATGTATAGATAAAAAATTATAATTTTGTATTATAATAGTAGAAAACGTAATTTTAAAATGTAGAGAAGGGTGCATTTGCACTCTCCTCTATCTCTAAGTACCTATCTCTAAGCCCTAAGTACCTATCTCTAAGCTCCTCTATCTCTAAGCCCAACGTCATAGTCATCCAAATACGAGTTCAAAACCTCTTACTCAGACTTGAATAAAACAAGACTACGCTTTTACCACAGACTTTGATGTTGGGATTTCTACCACCCAGACTGTAAACACCTGCTGAAAAGTTTGCGATATTTCCCATGGCGGGGCCGAACACAACATCTGGTCTCCCTACCGGTATACCGGAAGCCCTCCCATTCCCTTGCTAAAAGATACTTCCCCGAAAACGAAGAAGAAAAAAAAAAATGCTTACCTTTTTCTAGAATTTCGCTGTCTGCCAGTCACAAAGGAAATACCATGTACGCATTCACTACAGATGGTTTTGTAGTTCATACAAGTGTATGAAATGAAATTGGGGGGAAAACAGCTTTTTTGTAATAGTTTTGAAATTTACCATTTTGTCTTACATGGTTATTAAAATTTCAGAACATGAAACAAAATTTTAAATTATAGAGTTGGGCAGATAACACTTTTTTAAAAACTCGATTACCGAACATTAACCAGATTTCGAATATTCGAGTACAATAGTTATTTCAAATCGGTAATAAATAATATTTAATTCATTAAGTATTATTACTTATTAGTAAAACAATTGACAAAGTAAAATAAAAAAAAGTGTAATACAACCATATTAATTTAGAAATGAAACTTTTTATTTTTAATTTTAATTATTTTACAGTAGTTCTTTTTAAGTACTCTTAACTAGGCTAATTGAATAATTGCAATAATTGCATTTCTCACCTATTGAAAATTTTTATTTAAGAAAGTCATCATTAGTTCAGGAACTAGTTTATTTTTCTGTTGCATAAATGTTTCCAGAAGTCCTCGTAAAAAAAAAGAACGAAAAACAAAAAAACAAAAACAAAAAACTTCTTGACGGCGTGAGCAAAAATAATTCCTTCATGCGAGGATACAGACTGATTTTCTTTTTTTTAAGTAGTTGAAAATGTTTTCATTTAGTGGAATACAAGTTTCTTCTTAGGCGCTTTCGAATTTCTTCCTGTCTTTCTATCCTGACTTTTTATTCCAGAACCTGCTGTAATTCATCGCGCGATATTCGAGATATTCGAATTTCTTCTACTGACGTCATATTCGAGATCTCTAATACTTTCTAGTTTTCGAGTGTTCACGGATAACATTCGTCCGAGTCTAATAAATAAATAAAATATCTACAGTCTATCAAAATTATACTAAATTAATATGTTCCAATAAAATTGTTGTAAATTCAATTAATATTAAATGTTCTGTATTCATTATTAAAATAAAATAATATGAAGCAGTTCTTAAAATTAAATACCATAGATCAAAATAAATTAATAATATTAAAAGTTATTACATTATCATATATAATTTTTAAAATAAAAATAAAACAAATAAACAAACTAATGAATAAACAAAGGTTCGGTATTCTATCAAATTGAAATGTATTAAAATGAATTGTTCTGAATTCGTGAAAAAAAAGAATATTTTTTTGTATAACACATTTATTAAAATAATTTAATAAACATAGAATAAACACATTAATGTTGTTAAATGAAATTATAATAATACAAATGATAATATTAAAAGTTACTTACAGTGTCGAAATATAGTTATTAAGATGAAATAATAAACAAATTAATGAATAAACAAAAATTCTATATTCTATCAATATGAAATGAAATGAATGTATTCTATTAAATTAAATGTTCTGTATTCGTAAAATGAAAAGTAATCTAATAATAATAATTATTATTATAATGATAATATAATAATGATAATAATAGGGAATTTACTTTTATTAACGTAATTATAAAAATTAAAGAAACTAAAAAAGAAAATTAATAATGTTAAAAGTTACTACATTGATATACATCGATATTAACATAGAATAAAAAAATCTGATGGGAGCAGCACATGACTTTCCCTGCAGACATATATTCACGTTCTCTTTATTTTAATTAAATTTAATTCACTTTTAATTCAATTTTCGTTCTAATTTGATAACTGGACATATTTTTAAAGGTGGAGTAGAGAAAATGCGAAAAGACTAAAATATCTCGAGAACGGCTAGACCTAGTGTAATGGGGTTGGTCTTATTCTTTTCTTCATTAAAAATTACGTATTAAACAAGCATTTAATGGATACATTTGAGCATACGTAGTTTTTTATTTTAGATTTTGGCGATTATTGCGGGCCATTTTGCAGAAAAAAGCAGGTTATTTTTTTCCGAATCGTACCAAAATTTAATCAGCACCAGGGTGATCTACAAGTGATTTATCTACCGAATTTTGTGAAATTCGGTCCATTAGTTTTTCAGCAAGTGCGGATACAAGCTTTTGCGGGCCATTTCGCAAAAAAGGGCGGGTTATTTTATCACGAATCATACCCGAAACTAATCAGCACCAGATTCGCCCACAAGTGACTTACTTACCAAATTTTATGAAATTCGGTCCATTAGTTTTTTAGTTAGAGTGGATACAAAATCTGCACAGACAAACAGACAGACACACACGCAGACGTCACGCTAAAAATAGTTTTTTCGTATTCTAGAGGTTTCGAAATGTGTAGATCCGTCGAAAACTCGAGTTGCGATTTTCGGCATGATTCCAATACTTTCCCTATGCATTACCATGTATTTCAGGGAAAGTAAAAACAACATAAAAAGATAAACGTTCTACATTTTTTCCAAATTAAATTTATATATTCTACTATATGCGCGGAGTTCTGTTGAAGTAAAATATTTTGTATTACTTATTTAAACAAAATAAAATGAAACATTTGACTCTAAAGCTATTAAAATTAAATGACTGGACTTTCCGGGCTTGGCAGAAACTTAACTTAATTCCAAGGGTTTTAAGTATAATACCCTTGGATAACGAAAAATGATGGTCTCCAATTGAATGGTAATACCTATATTATCATAACTATTAGGAACCTTTCTTCCCATTACGGACGGCTGACTTCCTTGAAACTTTCAGTAGCATGCATGTAAATGTGTTACAGTGCACTATGTTCTACGTAATGGAATTAGGGGTGGGTTTTGCACTATAATGAAAGGAAGAAATGTGATGTGAATAGCACACGACTTTCCGTACAAACTCAAATTTATTTTTTCTTTGTTTCTTTAATGATTCATCAAATTGAGTTTAATTCCACAAAAAAAAAACGCATAGCTATTTGAAGTTACCTTGAATTTGTACTTTAAAATTCAATTTTCGACTTTATTTGGAAACTGGACTTATTTTCAAAGATTGTGCAACGAAAATGAAAACAAAACAAAACAAAACAAACTTAAATATCTCAAGAACGGCTAGTCCTGGAGTAATGGGGTTGGTCTTATACTTTTCATGGTCAAAAATTACGTATAAAACAAGCATTTAATGTATACATTTAAGCATACATAGTGTTTAATTTTAGCTTTTGACGAATTTTGCTGGCCATTTCGCAAAAAAAGCAGGTTTCCTCTTCTCGAATCCTACCAAAATCTAACTATCACCAGGGTAACAGGTGACTTATCTTTAAAATTTTACGAAATTTAGTTAATTAGTTTTTTAGTTAGAGTGGACACATACATTGCACAGACAGACCTCCCCCTCCCTACACACAAACGTCACACTAAAAATAGTTTTCCGTGTTCGAGAGCTTCTCTAATCCGTCGAAAATTCGAGTTGCTATTTTCGACACTATTCCAATACTTTCTCTATACATTATCATGTTCTGTAGGGAAAGTTAAAATTAAAAATAAAAATGTAAGAAGAAAAAAAATCAATTTTTTTTTCTAAATATTCGCATAAATATGCCAATTTATTTTTTTCTCTAAAACTAATTAATTAATTGTAAAATAGTCCCCCAAAATTATAAAGTACACTCTTACAAACATATGGGAAAAAAAAAATTCTGCAAATTATTAAAATTTGAGAAAGAGGAATAATTTTATAATTGCTAATTTATTTTTAAATTTAGAATGTTTAAACTTCTGCTATCGATGTTATTATTTTTCTTACTAAAATCATGTTTTCTAACAACAATTTTTAAAAATTTGCATAAAAAATAAATGAAAATACTTAAAATAATAACAATAAAAAAAATATTCAAAGCGTATACAGAGTCCCCTTAAAACTCATTGTTATAGTAACATCATAAATGTATCATGGGTAATGTAGTAAAGGATCATTCAACAATTCCTAAGAAAAACTGTAAATTTGGAGTTTGAATTGTGTAGGCAAAATTAACTGAAGTGTAGCTGAATTCGACTTTCTCATACCAGAATCAATTTTTAATTTCTTTTTTACTTCAAATTTTACAAATTTTTCTTTTGAAAAATCGATATCCCGCGTGTCCAAGTTATTGCAACTATAGCTTATTACCCTTCAATATAAAGGGCTTGAAAAAATATTTTGATTGACACTATACTTGACAATGTCCCCTCACGGAGGGGGGGGGGACTCGACCCCCAAGGGGGGTTAACGATGCCACGAACAAAAACAATAGTATCGCGGCTGTTTTCACTACAGTGACTGAAACTATTATGTTTCGTGATAATTGAACCTTAAATAAATCTTTTTATGCATGATTACGTCAAATTTTGTCCTATGCTGCCATGTTAAAAAAATATATAAAATTTCGAATAAAATTCAAAAAGTTTTCGCTCGAATTTAAAAAAAAAAAAAAATTCTATTCAGTTCTAAATTTTTTGATAACAAAGCCGGATATAAAGTTTCGTGAAAATCCATTAGTATTTGTGGCAGCTGTCGAGTGCGCAAAAAATCGACCGCAGACATCAGACAGATTGGCATCCCTCCAAAAATAATCGAAACGTGTTCCGGAGGTTTTAAGGCATATACTGGCATTGCGGCAGACGACTCTGCTCCTGTCAAAAAGACATCTGATCAAAGATGCTTGGAACCTGTATCCGAATTATAAGACGGGAGTCGAAGCTAGCTTTTGCTCTACTCTTATAATGTCGGTCTTGTAAGCAAAGGGTCCCTGGTTCGGGGCCCGGAGACTCCCAATCGCCACAATGGTGACTGGACGTTTGGAACACGCAAACCTTCTTACGCCAACGATCTCATCCCTCAACACGAGATGGCAGCACCACACGGAGTCAGAGGCCTTGCCACTCCCTTCCTGGTTGACCACGCATGACGTCACGCCCGAGGCTAGAGCTCCTCTACTACAGGCTGACTTATCAAGCATATTGAAGCCCATAGGGTTCCATACTACAGTTACAGAAATTGTAAAATGAGTGTTTAAAATAAATACTTTATATAAAAAAAGAAGTTTCAATTAGAGTATTATAGAATTTAGCTCGCACAAGTATGCTCCAGTACCGGGTATCCAATTATTTATTAGCCATTGTTTTCTTCTTTCTTCGTTTCTAGGAAAGCGAAATAGCCTAAAACCCTTTCTAGAATGATTAGAGCAGTTCGGCGCAGAACAACTACCCATAATTATTTTAATTATACTTCCTAAAGTGAAAATAAGAATAGAGTTAATGCTAATGAATTGCGCTTCCAGCTAGGGTGGGCTTCAATATGCTTGATGAGTCAGCTCGTATATAGAGGAGCCTTACCCGAGGCGATACTCTTCCCGGCCTTTCAGCCCCTCAACTGAGTCTCGGGGACACGCGGTATTTTTTTCCTGGAATGGCTCCCCTCCTCGCCGAAATTCGACCGGGGCCTCCTCATCAGGGGGGGGGGGGGAGTGTGCGTCAGACGACTCTGCTCCTGCCAAAAAGACATCTGATCAAAGATGCTTGGAACCTGTACCCGAATTATAAGACGGGAGTCGAAGCTAGCTTTTGCTCTACTTTTATAATGTCGGTCTTGTAAGCACCAGGGGCCCTACCACCAACACATCGTAAATCTACCCGGGTTCGAAATAACCGGTTATTCCGCACGTCAATCAAATTTTATGAAATGTGGTACCACGAAGTCTTCTTAGAATGCCTAAAGTTGTACGAAGGTTCGTAAAAACCCCTTGATAATTTCACCCTCTAAGGAGACCGTGAAACCTGAAATAAGGTACGTTATAGCAGTATTCAAGATGGCGGTCTTGTATTTGCGAGTGATCGTTTTAGAAAAGAAGAAAAATTCAACCACAGAGGATAAATTAATTATGCTAATTGCCAATGAATTTGTTTCATTGTTCAGATTAAATTACCACTAAGTTGCCGACCAAATTAGTATCAAATGCTTCGATAATAATTTCCTTGGAATATGTAAGACGACGATCTTGAGAAATTTTATAAGCACCAATTTTTCATTGAATCTGAACATTTTGTTCCATATGTATATTAAAATACAAGCTTATTTGTTTACTTCAAAGGATCTGCCCTATCAATTTTCAAAATATTTTTTTTCTTTTTTTCTATTTGGAAGTTCGTATAATTATTTTAGGTTTCAACTATGTTAACGTTAGCGAACTCAACTAGCTCTCTTTCACGAATCGTTAAATAAACGTCTGGCAGAATTTTAAATATAAAACCTGTATTTTCTCTATACAATTTTCCCCCCGAAACAATATTAAAACAACTTCAAGATGTATTCTACTTTTAAGAGAACATCTTGAAATAGCACTGTAAGTTTCAGAGCATGTAATTTCTTATTTCACTCAACATGGCATAGCACTCTTGTTTATGCAGTAGGAGAGACGCTGAGCAATCGAGAGGTCTCCGGTTCGAATCAAAGCGGGTTTTATTTTTTAAAAGTTGTGCTGCCATCTATTACTAAAATATTAAGGTGAAATGCTTTGTAATAACATTCAGAGCTTTCTGTTTAAAGTTTTATCCTCAAATTACCTAACTTGAATATATTATTAAGTTTACGTTTTTATAAAATTTATTTTGAAGTTAATTTGAAAAATTTTTATTCTTTAGTTAAGTATACTTTATACCAACCAAAGATGAAATATACATTTTCTACTATAACAGATGATGTTTACTTTAAAATTAATTTTCCTGTAGTACGTAGAGAGCTAGCTCTTCACTGACACACGCAGATGTAAAATTTTGTTCAGGTTAAATTATTTAAGAAAAAAATAACATTTTGCTAAATATATTTCATTTTTTTTAATATTATAATTTTACTTATCCGTGTTTTACTTTTGTAAATGATTTTCGCTTATTTATGTTGTTTATACTTGAGAAAAAAACTATAAGATTTTCCTTAAGCATTTTACATGAATTTCATCATATTTTGTTAAAGGACCCCCTCCCCCCAATACTTTTCAAATACTAAAAGCAAGTACAATATATATATTTTTACTACTCATCACTTACGAAAATTTTTGTATTTTTTAAATTTGTAAAAAGAATTACAACACAAATAAAAAGAATATACAGTAAAAACTCTGGCACTTAAAATGTTTTTCTTAAATGTGAAAGAATTTCAACAGCTTAACAAAAACTGTTAAAACATTCTTAATTCGCTTTTCTGTGGCACTGACATCAAAACTAAACCATAAAATATTAATCCTAGTTTAACTTTTAGATGCGCGAACTATAAATAACTTTAGGTAATATAATCCTTTTCCGGGATTTGGAAAACAAGTATATTATAGTTTTCTCGAAAATTGATATCAAAAGCATTTAGTACATTTAACATTTAGTAATTCATTTAAAAAATGTATTTCTTTTCCAACTTTTTGCTTATTTATAATAAAGGCAATTATGGTTAATGTTATTGTCAATCGAAATCACACAGTTCAATTAATCAAAGTATTCTTCATCTGCGAAAAAAAGTATTCTTCATCGGAGAAAAAAAATGTGTTTATGAAGCACTATGTTAACTTCCTTCCTATTAACTATTGACTTCAATTGGTCCAGTGAGGGTCCGCCTTAACTCCACCCCCCTGTCCATCAAAGTATAACGAAGCTGAATTCCGACGACCTCATAGTACGGTTATCGCAACCTTTCGTAAATGACGAGGTGGAATAATATGGATCTCCGAACGGTGAAAAAATAATTCCGGGCAGTTGGTGGTAGAGCCCCAGGTCCCTGGTTCGGGACTGGCAATATCCTCTCCGGCACAGCATCAAAATCTCGAATTCGAAAACTTTCTCGAAAGCAATATATTTTCTCTACGCTATATTACATAGTATGAGAAAGTCAAAAAAAAATAATCGCAATGAAAAATATTTCTTCCAAATATTGACTCGCGACGAAACGTGAACTGGAACAAATAAAACAAGAAAAAGAGCAATCAACAAAATGTATTTTTAGCCGTCGCGCTTTGAAAGCCGGCTGATTGATATCTCCACACAAGACTGAAGGTCGCGACTTTTGATATTAAATTGGCTTATTTTTGCTGGATCGCGAAATAATACTGTTGCATCTAAAATTACAGATTTATAGGATGCCATTTTTACTTTCCCTGCAATACATGGTAATGAATAGGGAAAGTATTGGAATCATGCCGAAAATCACAACTCGAGTTTTCGACGGATCTACACGTTTCGAGACCTCTAGAATACGAAAAAACTATTTTTAACGTGACGTCTGTGTGTGTGTCTGTCTGTGCAATGTATGTATCCACTCTAACAAAAAAAACTAATGGACCGAATTTCATAAAATTTGGTAAGTCACTAGGGTGAGACCCTGGTGCTGATTAGTTTTTGGTAGGATTTGTAAAAACAGAACCCTCCTTTTTTGCGAAATGGTCCTTAAAAATGTCATGTATCCACTTTAGCTAAACTACTAATTGACCAAATTTCACAAAATTTGGTAGATGTAGGCACTTGTTGGATGATATGGTGCTGATTAGATTTTGGTACGATTCGGAAAAGAACAACCTGCCTTTTTTTACGAAATGGCCCTCAAAAATCGCCGAAATCTAAAATAACAGAACTAAGTATGCTCAAATATATCCATTAAATCCTTGTTTTATACGCAATTTTTAACAAAGAAAAGAATAAGACCAACTCCATTACACTAGGACTAGCCGTTCTCGAGACATTTTAGTTTTTTGTATTTTCTCTATGCCACCTTTGAAAATAAGTTCAGTTACCAGATGAGAACGAAAATTGAATTAAAAGTGAATTAAATTTAAATAAAATAAAGAGAACGTGGATATAAGTCTGCAGAGAAAGTCATGTGCTGCCCACATCAGATTTTTACTTTTCCTACAATAAATGCACGATAATGTATAGGGAAAGTACTGGAATCCTGTCGCTAATAACAACTCGAATTTTCGACAAATCTATACATTTCGGGTACTCAACATGAAAATCTTCTTTAGCGTAACTTCTGCCTGTCTATGAAATGTGTGTATCTATTCTATCTCTAAAACTAATTGACCGAATTTCATAAAATTTGGTAGGTGCGTCACTTGTGGGATTCGGAAAAAATAAAACCCCTGCCTTTTAAAAAGAAATGGCCCGAAAAACCGTCCCAGTCTAAAATTAAAGATTCCATATGCTCAAATGTATTCATTAAATGCTAGTTTTATACGTGTTTAAAAATATGTCCAGTCGCCAAATGAAAATGAAAATTAAATTAAAACTGTAAATTCAGTGCAGTTTTAAATAATTAATTGGGTGCAGTTAAACTCAATTTAATGAATTATGAATGAATTGACGACAAAATAAATGTCTGTAGGGAAAATCATGTGCTGCTCACATCAGATTTTTTTTATTTCTCAGCTATACAGGGTTACTATGAGAGTCTTTAAGTATCCCAATAATTTTTAAAGGAAAGCTACACGAGTGTACATGTCAGGTCTATTTATAGTAGTGATTGTGTTCGACCGTAAAAAAGGGGGCTGCAGCGCCCATAATTCAAAGAGTTAAGATACGAAATCGGCAACAAAGCGAGATAGAAGGGGAAAAAAAGCTAATTACAAAGTTGTAGAGTATAGTCTTATTAATTAACCTAACGCGAACGAAACGTGTATATCGAAAGCAAACTAAATTTCTGCCCCAAAACTCGTATCATCGAGGCCTGCAACACGGTGATACCTGCAATGCTTGTCAAAGTACGCAGTCATGTTTTTTCTCGAATTCAAATGTGCATTGTTGCTGGGCATTTGAACTGACTGTATGTGGATCTTTTACAAGTGTTTATTTTAGAATTCCTGAATATAACATAAATTCGCCGGTAACCCTATTGTGTGAAATAAATGGCTTCTGTGACAGTTTTATTGTTGACTAGCATGCCCTTTCTTTGTACGGAATATGCAATATAAAGGAACTTTCAATTCACATTCATGTGCAAATTCCTATACTATTCTAAATGGCATTGTTATTCAAAACATTCTATTAAAATATTTAAATTGTGCTCCCAAAAAGAAGTTTAAGAATCTCTATTCTCGCTATACAGAATTATCTTCACAGGCAGATCTGAAGAATAAAATATCCTGATCCCGTTTCAAAGTAAAATTGTATTAGAAGATATATATACCCGTGCTACTTATATTCTCATGGATTAGAAGATATACCTGTAATATTGATATTTTCGTAAAATATTACACCCGTGTATTAGAAGATATAAATAAAACAGATGATGTTAAGAATTTGAAAATATCAAAATAAAACCGATGACGTAAGAATTTGAAAATATCAATAATCCCCATAACCTTTTAAAACTAATGGCCATGATTGATATAATACAATCACAAATGCAATTCTGATAACATTTACTTATATACATTTCTGTATTATTTACATAAAATAATATTTACTGCTGTATCAGCTCATTGGGTTTCGTACCGTTACTTAACAACATGATATTTTTTTAATATAAACTCATTGGGTTTAATTCCGTAGAAACATGATGCCATTTTATTTTCAAACAATTTTGCGGAACAAATATCATCTGGAAAAATGCGATATCAATGGAAGGTTTAATAGTGCGTGTTTCATTAATATCTCGATAACTCCTGGTTCTAGAGACCCCAAATTTGGATTAAATTTTAAGTGGACCTTTTCCGAGTCTACCCCAAAAATGTTATTAAATTCGGTTCTGCCAATCTACCGTGATGGTGAAATACACACACACACACAAATAACAGACATACTTTTAATTTGATTTATATAGATTCCTAATCATTAGACAATGCTCTATAACTTTGTAATTGGCTTTTTTCGTCTATCTCGTATTGTTGTCAAGTTCATGATCCTAACTTTTTAATTTTCCGCTAGGGATGAAGTTGCAATCCCTTTTATTTGATCGAGCATGACAACTTTGCTACAGATAAAATTAACGTGTACATTCATGAATCGCTCCTTGCAAAATTATGGGGGGTTTTAATGGGGGAGGGGCTTGTCTAGAAACCTTATATATAGTATATGAAAAATATTGGTCGAAAACTAGAATTCGAAGTTTCAATAGATTTTGACTTATGAGCAAGGAATCTTAAGAACAGTAATCACCTTTTACTTTCCTTGTAATACATGGTAACAGATGAAAAATTTTTTAGAGTGAGATCGAAAGTTGTAACTCAAGTTCTCAAAGGATCGAGACGTATTAGAATCCCTGGAACACAAAACTGTTTTCGATGTGATATGTGTGTATGTTTGTGCGTCTGTCTGTCCGCAAAACGCATGTATCCATTCTAGTTTAAAGATCTATTTCATTAGGTTGTGAAGTCACTTCCTGGTTACCCCGATGCTGATTTAATTTTTAGAATTTGGTTCAATTTGGAAAAATGAAACTGCCATTTGTTTTTTCGAAATGGCTTATTAATATCGACAAAACCTTACGTAATAAAAGATGGTGTTTGTGTTTTCTGTAGTGGAAAATCGAAGCTTCGGACAGTGGCGAAATTTTGTACAGGGACAGCTGAACTCATGGGACAATAAACCTCGTCGAGTTTCTTAAAAACATGATTTAGTTTAAAAGTTATGAAATTAAAAGTCACAAGAATTCAGTAAAATTAAATGAAAAGTAATCCTCATTAAATAATTTTAAAACTCACTCATTTTTGCTTTAAATCACATGGCTTGTAGATACATCAATAATAAGTAATGAAACATTCTTGCATATCTGATTTGAAGCATATAACTATAAGATTGAGAAAATTCGAAATTTGAATATAGAATCCCAGTTCGACTTTTATCAACAAAGTTTTTTCTCTTCGTTGCTGGAGGCTTATAACACCTGCGTTTCGCCAGTGATCGGAAGCAGCGCACTACAAGTAGCGAAACTGCAGTAGTCAATATTTTTCTCCTAGTTTGTAGTGTATCGCACTACTTTTAAAAATAAGTAGTGTAGCCAGTAGCGAAATACAATAAATCACTAGTTTGTATCGAGTTTTGAAGCTACTTTTAACGTTACTTCAGTAAACAAACAAGGTGCTATTCTACATATCATGCGATCACCCTTTCCTCATTTGTATGAAATTTGGCGTTCTGAGCAACGATGTACGACGAATAGTTGCAGGGATGCTCCAGGGTTAGGAAGGCCATTGCCTCATGAAGTTGATTTTTTATATGAATATATTTAGATGTGTTATTTCCCAAAAGATCTTGCTTATCTGATTGCAATTTTGAGATGCAAATTCTACTACAAATGAACAAATATGTTTTTAAATAAATAGTTTTTACTTTTATTTTATTTTATACTTTTAATAAATAAAATGGATACACGTCAACTTTAATTAAACTTTAAAATCAAAGACAAACAAAAATAGGTTTAAAAGTCCTTTAATAAAATCTTCTTTCCTCGAGGTACAAAAATTACACGGCCAAAGCGCTTTCGGGCATCACAATGCCCTTCATCAGTGGCGAAGCGTTGCTGTTGTTGAGACCCAGACCGTCCGACCTACCAGAAAGGTGTTGAAGACCCAGACCGTCCGACTCGTCCAGAGGACTAAGAGCAACTATTTGGACGGCCGGCTACCAGAAAGGTGTAAGGTAACCGTTTGGACGGCAGGGAAAGGCACCCAATTTAGACCGGAACCCAGTGGGGGGAGGCATCCACAGGGACCGTATCCTCCTTCCCCTACCACCAACCTCTCGGAAGGACTTACGGACCCACATGTTTAACGTGATCGTACTCCGCAAGAACACGGCGACAGTTGTGGTAGCGGGCAAACCACCGGGCTAAGTGACGAAGCGTGTAATTTTTGTACGTCAAGGAAAGGAGATTTTATTAAAGGACTTTTAAACCTAATTTTGGTTGCCTTTGATTTTAAAGTTTATACTTTTATTTTATTATACTGTTTTCAGAAGTGATTAAAAGCGTAAAGATTGGTAAGTTAATCAGTAAATTTGGGAATCAGTCAATTTTAATTATTCAGAATAAGTATATTAAATTACTGCAGTATACCCACATCCTCAACTTTTTGTGAAAATTGAAGCTGTGGCAAAATTCGTCTTATAAAAGTAGTTATGCAGTGACTAAATTTTAAAAGTAGATTGTAGTCACTACTTTAAAAAAAAAAAGTAGTTGTAGTTGTAGTTAACTGCATTTGGTATAATGTAGTTGTAGATCACTACAATAATGTAGTTTTTCCAACCACTGCGTTCCGCCATCCAGTCTGAGAATCTTGATATTGTCATTTTTTTTTTCAAGCAAATTTGCAGAAGTCTCGAGTTTTGCTCGTTAATTGCAAATCATAAAATTCTATTAAATGTTTTAAATATTCATACGCATAATTTTCGGTGTTTACTTCTTATTTAAGACAAACGATGATTTTATTGCAAGATTTAGTATTATCCTTAAACAGTCCAACGTTACGAAATTTTAGGTTTCGGGGCATCGTTTTGAAAATAATTAAATATCTATTAAGTTTTCATTTTCGTATTTATCCCAAGATACTTCTTGACATTTAAGACAGACTCCTTCTTTTTACAACCAGAATTCGCTTTTAAATCCCTGGAATGACTGACATCTAGACACATGCACATATGCACACAAGGTCGGGCGCATTTTAATAACCGAGACAATAGATAATATAAACTTTAGACATGACCTTGGAGGTAAAAGTGAGGAGTTGAAACTTCATATTAAGAAAACGCCAGTATCGTTTGAGAAAATAATTCAGGTGGCGATGGAATAAGATAAGTAGTCCTGCATTATATGCATTTCTATGGCGAAAGACCTAAAGTATTTATTTAAATTGTCCATTTTGTAAAAATAAATTATTAGCGCAATGCAAATTAGAATTGAAACAATAACGAATATTCCAGAGTATTCAAAATTAATAAATAATTTGGCATCACCTCTGAGTTATAATAGCAAAAATTAAGCACACATTATTGCACATTTTTCGATTTCTGTAATTAAATTGTAATTTACTGTGCTGTTCTTTTGTTGTTGGAATTTTTGAAACTCTAAAAAAATTGTTTTATAGTTTTCGGTTTATCCTTGCCTAAACGTAAATTCTTTTGTAAATTGTATTTGTGCAAATTTTGTCGTTATATCTGGTCTATATATGAACGATTCAAATTTTATTTCCATGTAGCCACTGATGAAGAGCGTACTTATGCTTGAAAGCGCTCTGGCCTTTTTTAAAGAAATTTTTGTACGTCTTATAGGAAGTAAAATAAAGACCTTCTGTTGTGAATGTGTGCTTAATTTTTGCTATTCAAAATTATTTTACGTTTCAATTTATTTTTATCTCATATATATTATACTCTATCCTGCAAGTATAAAAAATACTGGTTAATTATACTCATAATTAGGGAATCCTTAATTTAAAATAATCACATACTAAATACTACGTCTTTCTGTTGTTTCTACTAACAATAGCAGCTGCTTTACTAACATTAGCAACACCTAGATATAATTCTCATAGCATTATGGCATTTTCAAGCGTTATATTCGTAGGAGTTTTATCTCATTTTTCCTAACTCCAATGACATGACTTATTCTCGATATGTAAAAGAAAAGGCAAGAAATAACTTTTCAATCTTCTTTTGATATTTATATTCTATGCCATGCTAAGAAAATATCAACATGAAACAGAAAAAAAATATATTCTTACAAAACATTCTTCCATATTGTTGTCACGATCTGGTTCTATTTCTCTCTTACATTGTTAGCACAATATATAGGCTATTTATTCAGAAATAAGTTTAATTCGAACTGAAATGGCGACATATTCTTGTCTCATTTTAAAAATCTTATGTTGAGTTCTGTGCTTAATATTAAGATAGGATCAATGTGAAATGGAACACACACACACATGTTCTATTCAATGGCCAATCTCCAGAATCAATCAAATGATCTCTACTGTCACCTTTTCAAGGTCACGCCGTAACGCAGATGGTCACCGACATATGCGGTCAAAGAAGTGAGGTAGGTCCACGCTCCACTTGCTGGTACGAGATACAAACGATAAACGGACCAGTTTTTTTTTTTTTTTTTCAAAAATTAGTGCTTTCCCTACATACATAGTATAATATGTAGGGAAAGCATTGTGACGGGGTCGAAAATTCGAATGCGAGTTTTCGGCGGAAGCACACGTTTCAAGCATCCCTGAACTCAAATCGAACGTTTTTGAGATATGTCTGTGTGTGTATATGTATGTTAGTGTATGTCCGTGGACTCTATGTCTGGCGAACGAATGAATCATTTCAAATATAATTTGGTAAAATTATTGCAATTGGGGAATACTGGAACCCTATTGCTCTTAAACGCGATTAAATATTTGGATGACTCCCTCCCCCTCCTTAGTTTTCGAATTAATTAAAAAAATCATTGAAAAATTTGTAGTTTTGATAAGATAAAAATTATTTCACATGTAATTTTTCATTTGAAAAATATTGATGCAAACTTTAACACACACACACACACACACACATGTTAACTTGCACCACTCTTGAGATATTGAACGATTTTTGAATCATTTTTTGAAAAATTATTAGAATAGAAATCAGAACTTTGAATATTCTTAAATAAAAAATCATTTCAAACGTAATTTTTAATTAAAAACCAATGGTTTACAAAACTTTACAAAACTAGTATGAACGATAGTTTTCGATATATTGCACATTTATTAAATTAATTTATCAAAACATTATATAAAATTTAAAAAAGTAATATGTATCGTCACTTTTCATATGCAATATTATACAGCACCATTTTCGTGAATCTAGGTCGTTCCATTCACAAGATAAGATATTTTCTGTAATAGTTTTGCATTTTGACGACCATAATATTGTTGAATCATAAATGAGTATCATGATTCACCAATAGTTCTTTATTTCATGTAATTGATATTAACTAAATGTTAATCGCCTTTTGATGAGGATTTTGCAGGTGAGTATAAATAAGACATTCGTTTGGACTTATAAATTACCAAAAGCGTCCAATTTTAATTTACGTGGAGATAATTTTGCGCCGAAATTGTTGATCTTATCTTGCACACCATTAACTTTCTGTGAAAGGAGTAAATTCAGATTATTATGTAGGGAAATCCCTGTGCTTCCCAAATCAAATTTATGGCTATGTTATTCGTTTGATTAGGTATTTTCAAAACAAAATCATAAAATAAATCCAGTATAACAGGATTTAATGGTTTGCATTGGAAGACTGCATATTGTCGATATACACATGAACGTGATTTGGGAATTGTGCTTCGAAAAAGATTTAGAAAGTGCATTTAGAATATTTTTACCATTATTAAAGTTATCTTCGGTTTTATTCAGGAAATATATGTTTTCCAATAAAAAAAAGATAGTTTTAATTTATTCGGAATTTTCTAATGCAAAACGATGAATATAATTTTACAGTTTCCTCTTGAGCAGTTCGAAAACATTTCAGCATTAAGAGAAAATTTTAATTCGTGCAAAGGTTCTATATTAGGTTTCCTCCTCTGATTCGCAGATGTAGGAGCTATCGATTAAAATTTTGGAGATAGAAAAAGTGCAAAGAGTTGCTCCCCAAAACCAGCATTAACACTTGATTTAAATTTCAAAATTTTATTCTGCTCGTTTAGTAGTGTGATATATAATATATAATAATACATACTTTATACTTAATATATGGGTCATTTTTTGTAAACGAGAGTTTTACATGTCCCAGGTGTTTCATTAAAAGTTTGCATGACTTGGGGCTGATTTTGGACACTGATCAGTTTTAATATATTGTAGTTCATATTTCTCACCCATTAGCTAAAAAAACAATTTATATTTTTAATATTTAAAAATTTAGTTTTTTTTAAAAATACCATTCCCCTGTGTGTCCCAACAGCCAAATAATGAAATCACAACTTCATTTACAAGCCTTCATTTTCTAGTTTTCTTTTAATTTGATGTTTTATATTAAATTAGACAATTTAAAATACAAACAGTATTAAAAAATGCACTATGCATTAGAGCAATATTTTAAATTAATTTTTACAACTGTCCCCTAGCTCTTTTATTATTCACTTGTCGTTAAATTTTAACACCTCTTTCTGTAGATAAACGACAATAAAATATAATTAAAGTATTATTATTTTTTACTAACGTCCATATTCACCATTTCAAGAGTTTGACTATGTTACAGCTATCATTCTGTGCAGGGAAATATTATAAAACTGAACAATTTTATTTTTATTCCTGTCATTCACCTGTCTTTAATTATTCTCAGAATAAAAAAGTAAGTAATTTCTTTTAACATATATGTTGTTGTTGAGACCCAGACCGTCCGGCTTACCATAAAGGTGTAAGGTAACTGTTTGGTCGGTCGGGAAGTGCCACCCAATTTAGACCGGAACCCAGTGGGGAAGACATCCACAGGGACCGAATCCTCCTTCCCCTACCACCAACCTCTCGGAAGGACTTACGAACCCACATATTTAACGTGATCTTACTCCGCGTGAACACGACGGCAGTTTTGGCAGTGGCGGGAATCGAACCTGGGTCTACCGAGGGCAATTCCCGCGCGCTAACCACTGGGCTACTTCGCCCTTTTAACATATACGTCTGCCTAGTTAGTGTAGCAAACTGAATACCAAGTTAGGCTTAAATGCAAATAAAACTCATATGCTCAGAAAGTAAAATCACATGATTCGTCATTCATCTGTCTTCTTGGTAGACAAGGAAATGACATTAAAACAGGTGAATTACATTTAAAAACTAGATTTTCTTTATAGAAGATAAAACAAATAAGAAGTTAGTTCTAAATATAAGATTGCAATTAAAGCAAAACAAATTTTTATTTTTTTAATGATATATATATATATATATATATATATATATATATATATATGTATGTATAAATATATATAAATATATATATATATATATATATATATATATATATAAATATATATATATATATATATATATATATATATATATATAAATATGTACAAATATTTTTTTTTATGATATATATATATATATATATATATATATATATATATACTAACAAAGCAGTTGCCTATATTAAGTGTCATGTGTCATTCCCCTGTCATGCTGTGTTTATTTGTCTTGAAAATAAAAATTTGCATTTTCTATTTAATTTCCACAAAATGATCACCTACTGTGTTTTTTTTTTTTAGTTTAAATTACCCATGTTAAAATATAATGACGAAAATAGGCTAAAAAATAGAAAAAAATATATTGTAATAAGAAAGATGATAAAGCCCGTTTAGAGAAAATGACCCATATACGTTCTTTACATAATACATACTTTATACTTAAATGCATTTTATCTCTTTTACACTAACATTCTTCAATCTTTGCTCATTTTTTCAGCTACTTTGTTAATAATTTCCGCAAACTGATAAAAACAGCCACAATTGCAGGCGTTCATGAGAATTCCAGCTTCACTTTCGAAATATTCAGTTAATTATCGTCGTTACTTTTTTTTGTATATATATATATTTATATATATATATATTATCAAAACTATCAGAACCTTACTTCCTATTACCGGACAGCTAATCCCCCTGAAACTTTCAGTAACATACTTACAAATGTTTTACGGTGATGAAATATTTGTATGATGTGTAAATAATGGTATTATTTTATAATTCGATGCCTATACTGAGAGATTGATGCCTGATAATTTTCCAAATAATTTAGTACTAAATACTACTATTTCATCATTTACATATTATGAAGTCAGCTGTATTATCTTATTATAAATATTTGGATTAGTCGTCAATATGTTCAGGTCATCTACAGTTATAGAGACCAATTTAAATATAGAAAGAAAGAAAATGACCCCAGTAGCTCAAACACTCGTTGAAATAGCTGAGCTCCGATTTACGTCGACTAGCCAGACGCAAATTGTTGGTTTGAATTAACACTGGATTACGAGGTCCTTATAATTGTCGCTAGAGCAACTTTAACCCTCAGATATGAAGAAACGGATGACTGAAATTGAAAATTTTCCTGATCCCCCTTTACGATTTCTGTCAGCTTTTTTAACCTTTTTTATCGTACAGAATGCTATCTTGTATAAAACAGCAGCTGAATGACAGAAATTGTACTTTTATATGAAATGTGAAGTAGGAGAATGTGAGATCCATATTGTTACGACATATCCTCTGGAATCGTGGGTGTGTGCTCAGGATACAAGAATAAGTCCAAATTTCTGGATAACTAACACGTTTATTTATAAGCACAAAGTAAACAGGAACAATATACAGTAAAACAGCACTTAAGTGCTCCACTCTTTTCACAAAACAGCAGATACTATTTTAAAAACATTGGCGAATATCACAGTTCAATGTAGTTCGTATCACGTCAACTGCTCTCTAACTGAATGATGACTTCTTTTATAGACTCTATATAGAAACATCTGGAAATCTCTCATATCTCGCAGATTATTGGTTATTTCGAGGTGCTTCTCGAATCTTCGAAAAATCGCCAAATGTCTCCGAATTAGCCATAAATCGCCAAATTTAGCAACCATGGATTTACGTCACAGGAAGGGTTGCCTGTATGGGCGTTTTCTCTCTCTGGTTTTCAAAAGCAACTCCAGTGGGAGCATTCTACACGTTTGTAACAATATAAACTATTCTTAAATAAATATAATCTTCTCAGTAGCTTCATAGAGAGAATGTCATCTATATAGTTAAAGATTAATGATTCCATTCCGCACTGAGACATAAGCTCGTTTCAACAAGCACGTAGTTTGTAATCCAGGTTGATCTAAAAGTAGATCCACATTGAATTTTGAAATTACATAATATACAGAAAAATTGAAATAGTAGAATTTATTTTCAGTTTTATACCTAATATACCTTTAAAATATATAAAAAAATATATGGCTCGCTGTTCTTAATATGTCAGGCCTATTTTTTCTCAATCGAAGAACATGACGTTTACCCAGAGTAAAAGAATATTTATTTTGTAGCTGTATTTCTCGGACCATTCGCATGAGAGTGTGATTGAAGAGTTTCAGAAGAAATGCCCATGCTTTAAAACCCTTAATGATTCAACAATTACGTAGTAAAACGCTTTCGAGAAACTGTATCTGTTAGATAAAGCGAGAACAGGCAGGCCTTCCATTTTACCTTAAGATAAACTGTCTGAAATTGAGATTGTGTTACTGAAAATCTTCAATGAACTCTTCTGAAACTCTTCATACTCTCATAAAAATGGCTAGAGAAATATTGTTAAAAAATAAAAATTATTTCACTTTTGGAAAACGTTTTTGGAAAATGTTCTTCGATTGATAAAAGTTAGGTATGAAATGATGGTCTGGCGTATCAAAGCAGCAGACGATATTTCTGATCTGAGTCACCTGACTGAAAAAGAAACTCTATTATTTAAATTCCTCTATATATGACATGTTTTTAACACTTTACAACAAAGTTGAAAAGTGTTTATGACTTTGTTAACACTTTACAACAAAGTTGAAAAGTGTTTATGACTTTGTTCATTCTGTCTGTCTGTCTGTCTGTCTGTCTGTCCGTTAGCACGATAACTGCCGTAAAAATGAGTTTATCAAAATGAAATTTTAGTATGTTGTTCAGACGGTCTGTAGGACCTATGGGAATATAAATAAATAATATCACCCAATTAGTTTTTTATTGAACCCGGGTTGAAAAAATGAAATACATTGAACCCTATGGGACCTAATTTTTCAAACATTTTTTAAGTAAATTTAAAATTCACGAATTGCTTCGAAATTTTTAGGAAATATTCACATTATCCCATAGAATATATAAAAAAAAATTCAGTAAAATATGTTAAGTAGTTTTTTAATTAAAAAAATTATTTAATATAGGGAAAAAAACAAATTCAATTAAATTCTGACTTTGGGATATCTTCCAGAAAGAAAAGAGAGAGATATTATATAATAGATATCTCTCCATTTGTTTAAACGTTTTGCATATGGGAGTGGCTTCATATGTTAAAATAAATTTGGTAGATAGCAATTTTTCATTTTTTTTAAATTTTATATAACTCTTCATGATAAATTTAATTGATGGCATTTTAAATGCACTTTCCTACGTCCTAGAGAGTTAAAATTTGGTACACAGCTTAAATTTGTTGAACATTTTATTCGACAAAAATTTGATGGATCTTTAAATATAGATCATACATTTTTTTCGAAATGGCCTGAAAATAATCCCCGTTCACTTCTATAAATCATTGTTGTAATATTGTTAAAAATTCTGATGTGGACAGCACATGTCTTTCTCTGCAGACTCATATTCGTTCTCTTTATTTATTAAAATTTAATGTGCGCAAATTTTTGATCCTCAAAGATTGATAATTTCAATCCACTTTGTTAAACTAAAGTATTAGTTAAGTACTAGTAGTTAAGTATTTATTTTTCAAAAAATTTTTTTTCTAGATACACATGGTTTTCAATCGAAAACGCAAGCACAATATCTTAATAAATAAAATTGTTACTTGTGAGAATATGAATTTCTAGTTCTTTCTTAAAAAAGAAGACGTAGTAGAGTTCATTTTTAGCGGTTGTTAAGATAAGACACTGTTATGGCCTGAAAAAGAGGAATCAGAAAGTTATGTACACAGTATGTTCCCTATTCAGTGATCGAAAGCGAATAAAGTACATACTTAGACTTTTGTAATATATAAGAAGCATTAAATATCTATGAGATTTTTAACAATTGCCATTTAATTCGCAGCTTTGTTGTCAGTCTTTCATGAATAGTATTCGTCCTTGCGCTAACTCGTTTGCTTCAAAGGTTTCTCAAGTATCTCTTGTAAGATTTCCTTTTAATTAGATTTCTTCTCACAGCTTTGACCGGCACTGCGCTTGAATAATACGCAGTCGAACTTATTTCCTTTTTCCACGTTGGATGACATAACCGCAATATACCACGGAAAATACGACTTTTCTAATGTAGAGCCGGAACTTGAAATTTAATCGACTTCCTGTGGTTCTAGTAAGGTTTTATGATCCCTGGTAAGTCCAAGAAGAGCTTTTAACTAGACCGTGAAGATTACAATTTAATAATGTGAATTTTATTCCTAATATAAAAACTTCGTTCGTATTTACTTGCAGAAAGAATTTTTTTGTTTATATAAATTGTTTTTCGTTTTTAACACTTTACAACAAAGTTGAAAAGTGTTTATGACTTTGTTCATTCTGTCTGTCTGTCTATCTGTCCGTTAGCACGATAACTGCCGTAAAAATGACTTAATCAAAATGAAATTTTAGTATGTTGTTCAGACGGTCTGCAGGACCTATGGGAATATAAATGAATAATATCACCCAATTAGTTTTGGATTGAACCCGGGTTGAAAAAATGAAATACATTGAGCCCTATGGATCCTAATTTTTCAAACGTTTTTTAAGCGGATTTAAAATTCACAAATTGCTTCAAAAATTTTAGGAAATATTCAAATTGTTCCATAAAATATATAAAAAAAAATTCAGCGAAATATATTCAGTAGTTTTTTAAATAAAAATTAAAATAATAATTACACCTCTTATATGAAGCGATCACGTGACCATGATATGAAAAGATCACATGACCCACTTCAAAATGATATATGGCATCCATCTTGTCTCAAAATCGTGATTTTTTAAGTTCTTTTTAATTCATATTGAGTGTTGTATCCGTCCTAAAACCACTTTATTTTTGCTTAAATTCTGTGCATCTACATACTGAAACTACTCAATTACAATATATTTGAGTTTAAATGATCATCCAAATTTGGTTATTTCTACAACGAAGCCTATTTTTCACTTATGTGAAATGTAAACAGCAAAATATGTAGAATGAGTTGTATTGGAATTGCTGTATTTCTTTAACACAATTTAACTTATTTAGTCCATGGAGTCTGCATAGCTGATATGAGTGAAATATTCATTGATTTTGCAAAGAGAAGGACGATTTTTTTCGATGATGTTTTAAGCATAGAGTTTAATTCCTTGTAGCTCCATGGTCTTAATTTTTAAATAAAATAAATTATTATAGTATTGTGATGAATGAAATGAATGGGAAAATGTTATGAATGAAATGCTGTTTTTATAGAGAGATCCAGGCGTGTTATTTTTTCTATGACGTCATTTGAATGAATTTCAGTTGTTTTCGATGAAGTTTTCAAATATAATAAATTATCGTAGTATTATGATAGTTTTAAAAATATTCCCGAGGAATGTATCGCATTTTTGAGATGTTTAAACCAGACAATTTATATTTCAATGCCGTCATTTGAATGAAGTTAATTTTTTTCAATGAAGGTTTGCGTTTTCAAATATAATAAATTAATGTAGTATTATGACAAGTTTTAAAATATTACCGAGGAATATATTGCATTTTAGACTTGTTTAAATAAAATTGCATTGAAGTTGGAAAGTGTTTCATAATCCATGTTTTAAGCATGATTGATCTTGTTGTTTATATAAATTTATTTTAAATGTATTTTTTTTTGTTTATTTACATTTATTTTAATTTTTCCTTGTTTATATAAATTTAGTTTCAATTTTTTTGGTTTATATAAATTTATTTTCAATTTTGTTTTGTTTATATAAGTTTATTTTCAAGTTAATTTTTTTTGTTTATATAAATTTATTTTAATTTTTTATATATAAATTTATTTCAAAACTTTAATTTTCCAAGTTGGCAACGAGTCATTCAAATCAGATGAATTAGATGAATGTAAGCTGACTGACGTTAATAAATACTATCTCAATGCTTATAACAAAGAGGTAACTATTATTTTTTTTGAGTAATTGATCACTGTAAAGGACAGTACCATCCAGAGGTTTTCTGAGGCTCCAAGACAACTTTTATGACAGCTCCCATCTGAGCAATAAATGCAATTAAGCGTCACAATTCGAAAATTGGTAATCCAAAATATCGATTACACGACAATTTTTTTTACGTTGTTTTTATAAGTTCAAAAATAAATACGGATTCATTACGTTAGTCTTTTCCCTTCAGGTTCTGATATAGAATTTCCCCCCCGCCCCCTGGGTTAACAATATTTTGGGGTCCTTTGTTTATAATATAATAATATTCCTGTGCCCGAAATATTTCCAATAAATAATCCAACCCTGGTTATATAACTATAGTTTTTCTATTAAATACTTAAATATCCCCTACTAATAGTTCATGCTCGAATAATGGATAAGAAGGAATAATGATTATGTAAATGCTTTTAAGCCGAGGTCTATTAAGTTGTTCTGCAATCACAAAATACCGAAATTCTTAGAAACTAAAACAAGTACGAAAAGCTACAGAGCCTACATTAAAACCACCAAAGCACGAAGGGAGTACGCACCGTGGGCATTATAGTATCATAATCTCAATGCGATCTCAATCTACAATTCTATATGATCTCAATCTGCAATCAGTATGCGATTTCAATCTACAATTTTATAAAAAAAGTAGTAGACAAAACGTTGTAAAGACAATTGCAAACTGATATATAAATGACTAATAAAAAAATGCACAATTATATGAAATACAAGAAAACGTTGGATTAGCTATAATGCATTAATCAGGCTTTAAAAGAAACGCAAGAAAAGTCCATTAAAAATAATGCATAAAATTTGAGGTCTTCTGCAAACATGAGGTCCCAAGCGGTCGTTTGGCCTGTTTCGTCCCTGCATGCCCACTGGTAAAGGATATATAGAATCCTCTATATTGTGCCTTCTTACAGAATAATGTAATAAAAAAGCATGATTAGAACTTTAATTTCAAATAAAGTATATTATAATCATGCAAACTATAAAAAAAAGTCCATTTTGTTCTGTTTTATGTATAAGCAACATAAAATTCAATTTTATTTCCTGCATCAATTCTTGATTTATCTTTGCTTACCTCTCTTCTCTTTCTTACACACATACTCAATCTCTAAAGCATTTGAAACATGTCCAGAGCAATGGCCAACTTCCCAATAAGCTCTCTAGGTCCGTATTATATTTACTCGTAAATTCCTTAACGAGTAAAATTGTGGAATTTTAAATTATAGTGTAAAAATATTTTTCTTAAATTAAAAAAAAAAGAAATATATTCGAAATAAAATATCTGATAAATAAGCGATGTTAAATATTTAAAGAACAGTTTTACAGAACACTACTTTTGATAGAGAAGTGAAGTTACGATTTCATACACAGGTATTTTATGTAAAAATTTTAACACAGTGAACTGACAGTGAAAACTAAATGAACAAAGAACTATTATGAATTTCTGCATCTAAAGCACATCAACAAAATTCTGTATACCATAACTATTGTGTGTATTATTGACAGAGTTTCTAGTGTATTTTGATAGATTAAATAGTTTTATCTTACATAATAAAAGAAGATATTTGCCTTTCTCTGAGTGTATGTGTGTGTGTAGCAAAAATACAAAGTTTCGGACAGCCACGAAATTCGGTACTGGGTCGGTTGAACTTCCGGCTCCAGTACGACTTACCTCGGCTAGAATTTTATAAAATTCGAATTAGTTTTCTATTGGTTTTATATTGAAACACGATTTTAGACGACTGTTTTCATTGCCTGATTTACATAAATCTACACCTACAACTTTATGATGTTGCGATTTCAGTTGTGAGCAGTGTATGTTAATGGCTAGCGATGGCATATATGTTATTGCCTAAGGACGGCATATATAATAGTGCTAAGTATGGCATATATGTTACTGTATAGGGATGGTCTATATTTTTGTACCCAGAGGCATTATATATGTTAGGCCTAGGAGTGGTATATACATTGCTGGACAATTGCTAAGGACGGATCACAAATTGCAATGTAGCACAACATTAAGCGGGGGTGGAGGCCCAGCAGGATAAAATATTGTTGCCACACCGTTCGGACATTAGAATAAAGATCATTTATTGTTCTAGAAAATACAGAATGTTTTGAAACATCTGAAAGGAAAATAATGTTCATTTGATGCTGTGTAGGGAGAAATGGAGAAATGCATACGAACGACAGTAGGCACCTTTGAGAAAGGTATCAGTACGGGATATGTCCACAGTGGAGTGCGATGCAACATTCCACACGTCGTGTCATACTTTGCACAACATTATCCAGCAGCTGTTGAGGCAAGTTATCCCACTCCTCTGTCAGTGCACGGATGAGGGTGTTCTAGTTTGTTGTAGGATATTTTCGACCAGCAAGTCGCCTCCCCAAAGCATCCCAAACATTTTCAATGGGGGTTTAGATCAGGAGAACGTGCTGGCTACCCTCGCTGACTAGACAATCCTGAACAGCGAGTGTTTGATGACATGGTGCGTTGTCGTCCATGAAAACAAATTTATCACCGACAGCACCACGGAAAAGGCGAAGAACCATGAGGCAGTAGAACTTCATCAATGTATCGTTGGCCGGTCAAAGTCCCAGTTGCAATCACATGGAGGGGCGTGCGGTCATTGATCATGATGCCGGCCCATACCATGATACTGCATGTCGGATATTGGTCCTTTTTCTGGATATTTTCTGGACGATAAGCAGTACCACTCTCACGCCATCTCAGTTGGCGTCTACAATCCGATGACAGACTGAACCTACTTTCATCTGAGAATAGTACGCAAGCCCAGTCCTGTTCGGTTCAGTTGCGATGCTCACGGCACCATTGCAAACGGGCAGTACGGTGCAGTCTGGGCAATGGTGCACACACAACAGGTCTGCGGACGTATAGTCCTCCTTCTTCCAAATATCTGGCTACAGTTTTTCGGGAGATCCGCTGTCCTGTGGTAGCAAGAAACTAATTTGCCACCTGCTGAGCTGTGGTGCGCCGGTCCCTTTTGGCGAATAAGACAATGTACCTGTCTCCTGTAGGCGTCGTACTTCTAACACGACCTCCCCGTGACGCTTGCTGCACATTCCAGCTGTTTTAAATGCTTGCCACAGCCGTGAAACAACGCTGTGGGTGATGTCGAACTCCCTGGCAACATCTGTTATTTTTCGCCCTTTTCTTCGACCTTTCCAATAATACGGCCAAGCGTAAGATCATGTAAGTGATATCGGAATGACATACCGAAAATTTCAAGTTCGTCAATTAAATCTTTACCGTAAAACTTACACCTGGAACAACAACTGTCCTCCCGCGCCAAATCCTTTAAATCTCTTATCAGCGTTATCACGTGACGAATAGACGTGGAAATGAAAAATTTGCATACGCACACCTCTTCTTACTGTATCCCGCACTTATTCTAATTTTCCACATTTTGCTTTCTTTCATTTTGTGGTTGTGTGATAATGTCATCCGTCCTTAGCAATTGTCCAGCAATGTATGTTAGTGCCTAGGGACATTAGCTTCTAAGGACTGAATATATGTTAGTTCATAGGGACAGCCTATATGTTAGTTCACAGGAACGACTTATATGTTAGCGTTTAGAGGTCGAATATATGTTAGAGTTTAGGATTGGCATATACGTTAGTGCATAGGACGGGATATATGTATGTGAGATATATGTAAGTATAAGGCCAGATAAGTCATCTGTTCGCCTCTGGTTCAGAAGGTTTTAGGACACATTTCCGGGTCTTCCTGGAACGCACTGGGAGAGACATTGTGGAGTAGTATTGTTTTTCAGAATCAGTATGTGAAAGAAAGTATTCATAATTCCAGACTACGGTCATTACATGTTCAGTGAAGCAAAAGAAAATGCCATTTCACTTCCAGTCAACAAGTTAGGATTCATTACTCTGCTTGTTGCGGAGCCTGTTCCACTTACATTTATTTCCACGACGATACTCCATGTCGTTGGGGTTCTTTTCTCATTTCGAAATGAGCGAATTCTGTTCTGATTGCTGCGTATTTATTTCATTTCTCTTGAAATTCAGGAAGTGGGGAAAGGAGACGGAGAACGTGGATGGAAATGGAATTTTTCTCCGTGTGTGCCGTGATTGCAAATGAAAAGGGACTCCCGGATGGAAAGTTAAGCGAAAGACGTGCTTTCAATATCAGACGAGAGGAAATAATTGGATATATTGAGAAAAGTTTGTTGAATTTTGCCATTGCTGAGGTTTGATGCGTTTTGAAGAAGGAATACATGAAAGGACATATGCGTGCATAATTTTTATTATTTTTTTTCCTGGAAAGGAAAAGGTACAGCAGTAGTAAACTTCCGATTTATAGTAACGTTTTCAAGACCGGGATTCAAACTACGGATCTTCGAACGGCGCTCTATCTATTAACCTTTTACTTATGGGTGGGACAGCGTCTATCTCAAATGAAGACCCCCTCAAAAAGACAGGTATTTGACATAACCTATCCCAAACAATTCGATCCTCCTTTGCAGGCATTGGCGTCCATTGACGCCAATGTCTGTAAAGGTGGATCGAACTGTTTGGGATAGGGTATGTCAAATACCTGTCTTTTTGAGAGGTTCTTTGTTTGGAATGGACGCTGTGTCCCACCCATAAGCAAAAGGTTAAGGTTCTAAGGTGAAATTATCTCAGAGTGGAATTGGGTATCACATTTCCTTAACTAGAAAAAGCTGTTGGAAAACTTGAGGAGCAATTACTGACTAGTTGAATTCCACCCGAGATCTCAAGAAAAATCTTTACAGCAAATTTTAGTTTGGTAACAGGCCACTATTATTTGCAGGCACATCTAATTAAAATTGGAATGAAGGATTGCCCACCCTGATCGCTTCTGTCGTCATCAATGCAGTTATGAAGGCCGACCATCTTAAATATTGTGAAAGTGTATCTGCTATTGCTAGGGCCACCTTTTCCACCAAATGGGCTGCAAACTTGTCTCTACTGGACGGCAAGCAGAGAAATGGATGACCTTCCGTCTTCTGACATAAGGGGAAAATAAAGTTCCCTAACATTATATTTCAGATTAAAGTGAAGCTTCCGATCTAAACGACGTCCTCAGTTGCTATTTTTATACAGACTAGAATCCTGTACTCTTTATTTTCAGCGTTTTTTTATAAAATGGTAGTATCCCGTCCTTTTTATTTCCTACCCTTTTTGATTAAGGCCAGTATCCCATCCTTCTCATTATCTATTTTTTATATAGCCTAACATCATGCCCTCCTTACTTTGTACTTTCTATACAAGTTAGCATCCTATCCACATCACTCTCTACCTTTTTTTATAAAGGCTTGCATTCTGTCTTTTTTATTATCTACTTTTTATACAGTCTAGTGTTTTGCCATCTTCATTTTTTAATTTTAATACAGATAGCATTCTGTCCTCCACATGTTTTACTTTTTATTTTATAGAGGCTAGCATTATGTCCTCTTCGTTCTTTACATTTTACACAGGCTAGCCTCATTTCCTCATCGTTCTCTATTTTTTTTATACAGACTAGCATCCTGTCCTCTTCATTTTCCACTTTTTATATGGGATAGCATCATGTCCTCCTCATTCTCAACTTTTTTATATAACCTATAGTATTCTGTGGATAGCAATATTTATGATGTGATAATTGTTGCCATAAATTGTAGATCTTGGAAAAATCGAAATTTGGCCTTTTTCAGACATAAATGAACATTTCATTTGCTTCTGCATCTAACCGGCATGGTTAAATTATTCCGATGCCCTTATAAACAACTTAAGTGCCGAACGGGGCTTGAACCCCAAATCTTCGAACTGGGTAAACGGCCTCTATCCACCAAGATACTCGGACGAAATTCTTATCTCCTATAGCGGAAGTGAACCTTATAAATTGTTTGTAACAACACTATTGTTGTTTTTCAGTTTTTCAGCCATTTTGTCTGATAGTATTAAATGTTTGCTTAGGGCAATAATCGTTTGAATATCACGATGGGATATAAGCTTCTAATTACAATCTTTTTGTTCTACCCATTCTTTGATATTTAAAACAAATTTAACGTATTTTGTGTGCCATTTTAATCTCAAAATATAGCCTTTATCATTTAAAAAAAAATGACGTGGCTAATATAATTTTGTCGCATGTTAACAGATTTTGACATTGAAGAACAATAACAAAAAATGGTATCTCAAATAACACATATTAGTAACATTCTCACATCCATAGCTAATTGAAAATTCATTGGATTTTTCTTGATATTGAATAAAATAAGCACACCAAATTTTATAATTTCATTGATTATTTTCAGAGATATTGCGCTCCCAAAGAAAAAATTCTAATACATCGAGAATGGCTCGAAATAACCTTTAAATCGTAATGTATGAAGAAAAATGAGTTTGTGGAGCTGTGGTGTTACCAAGGGAGTGATTTTAGGCGTCAGAACTCTCCCTAGAGACCCTCTCTGTTCTAGTATCAGAATTTTGCGTAGTAGGCACTGGTGTGCAATGTTTATGTAAGAAACGTTTTCAGAAAAATCTCCTTAACGGACACTTCTGAATAGCGGACAGCTCCATTTAAAGGACATTTAAAAATTTCCAATTTCAAAAGTATATCTGGTTCTGTGTATTTATCTACAAAATGCAGGTGTTCCGAATAACAGTGATTTTGGTCGTTAAGAACGCATTTGCAAAAGCATATTCTTAATGCATAAATATGTATTTAAATCATGCATTTTAAAAAATACATGTTAATTACAAGTTTATTGTTAATGAAATAAAAAGAGAATTAGAAATATTTATTTAGTGATAATTTTTAAAACTGTTACGTGGAAGTGTTTTAAATTTCTGTAAAATGTTCCGGGGTTACTAATATATAAAGTCTTAAATAGAGTCTGAATGTTGTCATAAGGTTTTATAGCAGTTATAAATGTTTAATGAATTTGCAAAGAACCTTGCTGCCCCAAGTAGAAATCGAACTCTAGATCTTCGAACTGCCCAGCCAATGCTCTACCGTTGAGACCGGGATGGAACTGCAAACTCTTATTGTCGAAGTGAATTCTGCATTCTCCACTCTCTAATGTCAGATTGGCTCTTGCTATTTTTACCCCGGATTAGCCTCGTGGTGTTATTTTTATCCTACAGATTAGCTTTCTACATGGTTGTTATTTTTTCGATTTGAAATCGGCGCTCAGTATCTCAGAGTCTATTGAATCTGTGCTAAACGTACTAGGGTCACTTTCAGACTTCCGATAGCTTTGCACTCACCTACAAATTTAATTTATTCAGGTGCTATTGTAAAGATCTTTACTGCCCCAACCGGGAATCGAATCCTGGATCTTTGAACTGGCCAACCGACTCTCTACCGTTGAGCTACTGGGACGAAATTCCAAGCTCTTATTATCGACGTAGATTCTGCAAACTTATAAAGCATGTTTAGCAAATATCAAGAAAGATCAATCAAGCATAGAGCATTGATTACGAAACACTTTTCAACTTCAATGCAATTTTATATAAACATCTCTCAAATGCGATACATTCCTAGGTAATATTTTTAAAATTATCACAATACTACATTAATTTATTATATTTGAAAACTTGATCGAAGAAAATGAACTTCAGTCAAATGACGGCATTGAAATATAAATTGCCTGTTTTAAACATCTCTAAAATGCGATACATTCCTCGGTAATATTTTTAAAATTATCATAATACTACAATAATTTATTATATTTGAAAACTTCATCGAAAACAAATGAACTTTATTCAAATGACGTCATCGAAATATAAATCGCCTCTATATAAAAGCAACATTTTATTCATAACATTTTTCCAATCGTTTCATTCATCACAATACTATAATAATTTATTTTATTTAGAAATTTGAAAAATTGTTATCTACCATATTTATTTTGAAATGTGAAACCAATCTTATATACAAAGAAATAAAACTTTTGGAAAGATATATATTATATAATATATCTCTTTTTTCGGAGGATATAGCAATAGTCAGAATTTAATTGAATTTGTTTTTCTCCATATATTAAACAATTTTTATTTTAAAAACTACTTAATATATTTTACTGAAATTGTTTTTATACATTTTATGGGATAATTTGAATATTTTCTAAAAATTTCGAAGCAATTTGTGAATTTTAAATTCGTTTAAAAAATGTTTGAAAAATTAGGTCCCATAGGATTCAATGTATTTCATTTCTTTAACCCGGGTTTAATTCAAAACTAATTGGCTGATATTTATTTATATTCTCCCATAGGTCCCACAGATCGTCTGAAAAACATACTAAAATTTCATTTTGATAACGTCATTTTTACGGCAGTTATCGTGCTAACGGACAGACAGACAGACAGAATGAACAAAGCCATAAACACTTTTCAACTATATTGTAAAGTGTTAAAAATCCACAAATCACATATTTTTATACATGAAAACGTGTAAACAACTTTCTGTAGCACTTATAAATGTTCCAAAATTTGTTTTGTATTTTCTAACTACATGTTTTAAAATATTATAATAAATAAAAATCTGATGTGGGCACCACATGACTTTCCTTATATAATGTAATGAATTTACTACTTTTACAGTAAAAAAAAATAGGTTTTTATAGTCGATACTAATATTTATACTAATATTTTTTTTTATATAGTCGATACTAATATTTTTAGTTGATACTAATATTTTTAATATTTTTACCTAATATTTTTCGACAATTAGTCGTCATTTTTATTGATTTAGCGTCATTTTTATCAATTTGGCGAGATTTTCGTTAATTTGGCAACATTTCAAAAAGTCGCCAAGTTGGCGACATTCCGCCAAATTCGTCGCCAAAATCTCTCCAAGCGTTATGGACAAAGAAATAAGTTAGTCTTACTGCAGATAAATGACTATTGGCGTTCAAATACAAAAGTATTACTCAAAGTATATTTTTCATGAATGGAACGAGCTAGATCCACGAGAATGATGTCATCCAATTTATCGCATGGTATTACATATGAAAAGTGAACATGTTTCTCAATAGGAAATATTTTTTTTTAATTTCATATGACTTTTTGATAATTTTTATGAAAAATGTGCAATATCTCGAGAACGGTTCATGTTAGCGTTCTAAAATTTATGTCAATCGTTTTCTAATGAAAAATTACATAAGAAATGTCTATTTGCGTAACTTTATTTGTGGTTTTGATTTTTTAACGAGTTTTTCAAAATTTCATTCGAAAATTTAGGGGGGTTCCGAACATTCGATTGCGTATGAAAACAATAGGCTTCCAGTGTTTACGGATTGTGATTTTTGTACCAAATTTGGTTTAAATCGGTCAATTCGTTCGTCAGTTATCGTCTCCACAGACTCACTGACACACACACACACATACACACATACTTTCACACACACACACACAGACATCACTCCAAAAATGTTTGATTCGTGATCAGGGATGCTTGAAACGTGCTCTCCCGTCGAAAACTCGAATTCGAATTTTCGACCCCGTCACAATACTTTCCTTATACATTATGTATATAAGTGTTGTGTTTGACAGATAGAATAAAACCTGCTGTGTTTAAAAAAAATAAATGAAGACATAATATTTAGTTTAAAGAAAATTAGTTTATTAAATTGTACTTCAAATTAATTCAAATTAACAAATACAAAAACACTGCTCACAGGCAGGCAACTCAGGAAGAATTAACATTAGAATTTTAGACATTAGAATTTTATCAACTTAGTTAAAATTAAGGAATTAGCATAAAAACTTAACTCAAAACAATCTATTTAAATTTCATCAAAAATCATTAACAAAAATATTAAATTTAAAGAATTTTAGAATTTTAACCCAGGCTCTTAAAAATTATGAAGGTTTAGAAATTTGCTCTCAGAATGAAGTTTAGAATTTTAATTTTACAGAATAAATTTTAGTTAAATGCATTTCAAAAATATTGAGAAATCATATTCAGAATTAAAGAAATTAAGGGTTTAAATAAAACATCAGTATTCACCCGGATGGGCCGCCAGACAGGGGGAAAGTTCCAATCATTGGAGCAGCACAGATTTTTGGAAAAAACTGGTTTTCTTGGGATCAGGATCTCAACAAACTTTAGTCAGGAAAGGATTCAGCACTTTTGAAAAACATCAGCAGAGGCCTAACAACCACATCTGGAACGCTAGGATTTTCTCAAAACTCGGACGTCATCGTCAGACGCTTCATTCACATAACTCGCAAAAGGAATTTCACCATACACTTTTCTGGAGAGTTACGTCGCGAATTACGCGAAAAAGCTTGAAAAATGCATAATTTAAATTAAAACAACTAATGAAAAAAAAGAATAACGCGAGGAACTTAACGTTCCATTAAAAAAACTCGCGTGGAACATAAGTTCCATTCGAAAAAAAACAACGCGCTTCTCGCGCTAACGCACAACGAAGGATTTCAACAAAAAACTGAAACTGAAAAGTTCTACGCGCGTATTTATACTTACGGCAAAAGGGCGAGTTTAGATAAACGGCAGCAATTAAAATTCGCTTACCGAAATTAGAATTGCCAAAATAATACTCATAATTCCGAGAGCAGACGATCCGTAAAAACGCGAACCAATTAAAAAGAATCCCGAATTCTAAAGAGGCGCGAAAAACGCTTAGGTGACGGCTTAATCGCAGTAAAGGGCCCGCGAAACAAAATTCCGAAAATGGCCGCAACTGAAATTTTTGAATTGCAGTGAGACATGGAAATAACTTGAAACTGTAGAACAAACGGAATTTCTAACCAAAATGGGAAAATGGGACGTCAAATTAAAGGGAATTTTAAGGGGAATCAAATAAATAAATAATTTTTAAAATTTACAATTCAAAAGTAATATTAATTTAAGGAATGGAACATTTTTAACTAAGAATATTATAAAGAAAATTAATTTAGAAGATTAAAAATATTCTAATTAAAGAATAAATGAAAAAGCCAATAAATATTATTTAAATATTACCAAATTAAGAATATTGAGCCAGGGAAAAAGAAATAAAAGTAAATTTTCAAACCTCCAAATTACCTAAATTCTAAAGCAACCCAACATAAGGAAAGTAAAAATATATTTCATTTATTTGTTCGTTTTAAAATTCAAGGGTTTAAACATTTATCATAAGCAAACTAAAGTTCGAGGAAATGATATATGAAGACCTGAGATCTGTAAATATTTTTGTCACCCCCCTTCTAAACTGTTTTATAGCAATGCCAAAGTCATACGTTATATTTGTTTTGTACTCTGATACTGATACTATACAAGGAATTCAAAACAATATGATATACAAATACATACTATAGTATGAAATACGAGTACTGTCTAGCGTTCCATATATTTTGAGCATTGCTTATCATTCGATTCGTAAAAGGTGCTTATTCATATCTTGTCCCGCGTCTCCGATCCGGAAATTCCATTTAGGCATTATGACAGAGGGTGTTCATTAAGTGTGTCGTCTGATCCGCAGAAGTGATCGAGCGTTTTATGACTCATCGGATTTTACCCTATCTTCCTACATTAAGTCTTACAGAGTCAGATATCCTGTTTGATAACATATCCTTATTAATGCAGTATCTTTTGGACCCATAATCTTAAAAAAAGAAGAAAATTGTCCTGCCTCTTGTTTTACTATAGAGATTTAAATAATATTATTGATTGTTCCATTTTACTTTTTTGACTTTAATTTCAAATATCTGTTAATAAAACTAGAGAAAAAAAACATTATTTCACAATACTACTGTTAACCTTTTGATTACGGGTGGTGGGGCAGCGTCCATCCCAAACGAAGAATCTCTCAAAAAGACATGTATTTGACATACCCTATTCCAAACAGTTCGGTCGCCCTTGCGGACATTGACGTCCTTGGATCAATCTGGGCTTTTTAACAAATATACATGCTACGTTTTGTACAAACAGAAGGGGCGGATTTAAAGTATCGAACTTTCAAAATTTTTTATAAAAGATGGGCAAAATTATGCAGCATGCATTAAAAATTTGCAAATTTTCGAAAAATTAAAATATCGATAAGAAATTTCGTTAAAATGTATACGAGTTTCTAATAAGCAACTGGTAAATTTGTTATTTGTTGAAAAGTAACTGATATCTTTTGAGAAAAATGTCCCTAAAAAAGGACGATGGGATCCAACAGGGGGTGGCCGTACCCCCTTAAATAATGTAGAAAATAGGACAGTAAAGCAAATAATGTCTTTCTTTTGGCTCAGACCCCCGGACCTAACCGACCGTCGTCGGGTAGGCACGACCGTCCATCCAAGGTATCTGTTTGGACGGCCAAGGCAGCACCCAGTTTATACCGGAAGTCAGTGAGGGCGACAACCACAAGGACCGTACCTGCCTTCCCCTACCAGTAACCTCACGGAAAGGACTTTCAGATTCACATATTTAACGTGTCGGCATTTTGCGTGAACACGGGGGCAGTTTGGGCAGAGCCAGGAATCGATCTCGGGTCCTTCGAGTATAATCCCCGTGCTCTAACCACTGGGTTGTTCGGTCCCATGCAAATAATGTCTGATTTATGATAATATATACCGTTTAAATATCGTTTACATCCGTCGCCTATGCCTCAAACAAACGGTTTTTCGTATAACCCATAATGTCACTTTTGCACAGGGAATTGTCCCATTTGTCGATAGGAAATAATGTCATGGAACTCTAAAATTTCGAATAATTCGAATTCTAAATTTTCAAATTACAAAAATTCTATCTAGTTCTAATTTTTTACATAATGCATCTATATATAAAATTGAATAGCGGTGTGTGCATTCATTCTTGAGGCCACGCCTCAGAGATGCCTATATTCTGTCTCTCACATATAAAAGGATATTTTGATGTGGATAACATCTATGCTTAGCGGAATTCGGAGCATTACGAAAAATGTAAATATTTTGCACGTTTATATCTCCGAAAGTAATAGATAAAAATGTAAATAACTATTCTTGTTTTGTCGGAAATGGGGTTAAATTCATGAATATACTAAAATAATTACAATATTTTAATATTTTGAACTTTTTTTTCGAAAACCTAAAAAAAATATTTGTCCGGGGAAGTTTCTGTTTCCCATTTTTCTTACTTTCGTTTGAAATATCTTCAAACTATAAAATATAGGTATAAATAGTAAGCGACAAATATATGTATTAGGAAACCTAGTTTTTAAATCCATATATATATATTTTAAATCTCTTATAGTTTTCGAGTAATCGTCTTATCAAGTTGAAAAAGGATGAAATTTTTCCGTTTTACAAATTTGTAACGCTTCTATCCCTAAAACTAAAAGTGCTAGCTATGAACAATAATCAAGAATTCGAATCGTTTTGATAGCCCTACAAGTGCATATAATTTGATTTTAGATCGAGCTCTTAGTTTTCGAAGTATAGTGGTTATAATTACGATATTTTAATATTTTAACCTGGGTTTTCCAATGTATAGGAAAACTGCAATATTTAAAATGTCATTAGTGTTGCTGCTCAATCTGTTTACATCTTGATAAAATATTGGTGAACAAGCACAAGACATTTTGTTTCGTTTTTAAACAATTATGAAGTTAAATGATTATGGGGACTCTAAAAATGTTTAATGATCGATGAGGTTTGAATAGAATAGATGGGAATATACGTATTCAAGTACGTATTTATGTGCTGCCAGGCAAGTTTATAAATGAATTCGAATCTAAAATCTCGTCAGATATATTTTAAGTTTAATTTATATACTACCAAACAGGTTAGTAAAATGATTTGATATTTGATAAAAAAATAATAATAGCAATTAAATTTAACTAAAATGAAGCATAAGAATTTATATCTCACTTTACAAAATTATCTTTGTTTAACCTTTTGCTTAAGGGTGAGACATCGTCAATCCTAAACGAAGAACTTCTCAAAAAGGCAGGTATTTGACATACCCTATCCCAAACAGTTCGATCCCCCTTTGCAGACATTGGCGTCCTTGGACGCCAATGTCTGCAAAGGGGGATCGAACTGTTTGGGATAGGGTATGTCAAATACCTGTCTTTTTGAGAGGTTCTTTGTTTGGGATGGACGCTGTCCCACCCTTAAGTAAAAGGTTGACATATGCCAAAATAAAGACTTATATCCGTATCATTTTTACATCCTGTTTCAAGAATCGGTTAAACGCAATAGAAAATATATGAGTTTCAAAAATATTTTCCAAAATAAAACACATGACTGAGAGTACCAATTAAGAATATAAATAATTATTTATATCCCTTTGCCATACTGATACACCGCCACGCCCCAATCGAAAATATCATACTGTTCATTTATAAAATTTATTTTTTTATCAATCAATAGTTTTTATATCATATCAATAAAATAAAAATCGTCAGCCTAATCAATATGATTTAATTCCGTTGCTAAGAAACGTAATATAATTCTCTTCAAATAAAGTTCCGGAAAATAATCGTCTGCATAATACTATTTTAATTGAAGATTTAATTTTGCGTTTTTTATTAATATCTTAACAACCTCTGACCTTAGAAACTTGAAACATGGTTTATCCGCAGTGAAGTAGGGAATAAAACCATACCAAATTAGAAAAGAAAGATTCGTCAAAATCTTTAGAGTCGTATGCGAAACAAACAGACAAACATACTTTTCATCATATTAGTTATTTGAAGAGATTTGTTTCAGAGATACGGAAATTAGCGTGTTTTCACTTCAGTTCGTTATGAGAAATGAACCGACACATTTCAAGCAAATGCCAAGGTAATGTATCTTTCATTAACACGAAACACAATCAACGAAATAAGTGATATTTCCCATTCTGTTGTTTTTGACATTCTTTACAGTTCATTTTGCTTCTGATTAGGTGAAAACAATTAGAAGTTAAAGAAAACGAACAAAAGCAGTTTTCTAGACGCGAAAACGAACGGCAACTGTTACTTCATCTGATTGCATAGAAGTTGCGTAAGGGGAAAGTTGCTGCATGGTAAACGCTGCTGGAAATAAATAGATAATATGAGTACGAATTGGAGTTTAGACATTATTACTTAAACGAATGTAGTAGTATTTTGAACAAATATATTAAATCAGGAATGACACAGAATTACAAAAGAAAACTTTTTGTCTTTTCATTTATTTTATTGATCAGATAATTTCAAAATGTTAAAACCTGTAATTATCTTTCAATATATTGATTATTGCGATATCCTTAAGTGTTTTGACCTGAGTTTCTATTTACTTCCTAGTTCAGTGTTAGTGAAATGTAATAACTAAACATCAGAATCAACTCTACGCTATACTTCGAGCTAAACAAACGTGACTGCAGAAAGAGAGATGGGAAACTATGAAGCAATATAATCTGTATATTGAATGTTTTTAATTATTAAAAACTATCAGTTTCTGTATAAAACCAACGACCTGACTAACGCAGGGGCATACGGGGCAACTGCTTCGGGCTCCCAAATTAAATAATTACAACATTGTAAAATTAACGTTCTGAAAAAAAAATAAAAAGTATGCCATCGGAATAAGTTTGCTCAGCAAAGAGATTTATATTGGGGATATATAAGACCTTATTAATTTAAGATTTAGAACATGTTGGCTTTTTGACTATGACGAGAAAATTGCTGGCAATTTAAATTCCAATAAAATAAATAAGAGCTTCATTTTTTATACCTTTCTGTAGAACGCAATTATGTTGTTGAAAAAAATACTTCTGTTCATTTCATATATGTCGAGAGGCGGAGAAGGGGGGGGGGGGGCGACGAAATGTCTGCACCGGGCCCCAGATAGGTTAAGTTGGGCCCTGCCAACGACTAAAGTTGAAATCAATTGATTCTTATAAGTAAATTTTGAGCACTCTAACAAGTTTCAGAGACTTATTTAAGGGGGGTACAGACCCTCCAAACAGAGAATTTTTATCCAAATCTCCTTAAGGTGATGTTGCAAATCTGTATTTCGGTAAATTTTAGAGAAATATACTTCTCATTTCTAAGAAAGTTCCTCTGAAATGACTTCAAAATGCGACACTTAAGTTTGTCGTACCAAAGAGAATATACTGCAGCAAAAGTATTGACAAAATATCCGAGGCATTGGGTCACCCAGGGCAGGAACGACTTATTAGTGCAAAACCCTGCAATGCAACAGAACCTGCAAAGAGAAAATCATAGAATAAGTATTTAGCAAGAAATAAGTGGTAGGGGCACAGGGCAGAATCTTGTGCGTGTGTAGGAGGGGGGAGTAATTGATAGTTAATTTTTTCTTTTGTAAAACAATTCTTTTAGTCAATTTTTAGTCAATTTTAATCGGTCTTTAATTGTCTTAGGAAATTCCTTAAGTACCCAAATAAGTCCATGACCGGAAAAATCCACACATTAGGTTTCTCTATAGTGAAGGGAACTTATCGATAAAATTGATTGTAGAGCCCCTAGCTGAGAATTAGACAAATTAGGATTAAAAACTTGGCAACAAAGTGAGATAGCAAAAGCATATTACAAAGTTGTACAGCATTGTCTAAAGAGTAGGAATCAACACTAAAACTGTTACAGAAATAATTTATGTGACACAATAATGTTATTGACGAATGGTTGCCTTATTCAGGAATGCTAAAATAAATAACACTTACATTCACATGAATCTAGTGTAGAGTATGCGTTTATTTCACAGATGGGTGCTACGTCACTGGCATGGCCTGATTAACCCACCAATATAGGGGAAGCACAACCCTATATTGGGGGCCCCATTTTGATTTGGTCCAAGAAAGGTTTTCAAATTAATTCCCAAAATATTCCATTATCGTAGCTAATCTGGTCAACTAACAGTTCTCACCAGCAAACTGATTTTTTTAATAATTACCGCCAGTGATTTTTTTAAACTGGTTGCCTGTATCAAAATTCCTAAACCATAGTCTATATTTTATGATTGGTGGTCAATGCTTTCTCTTGCAATTAGTTCTAACTAAAATATTTACTGTTATGCCACCTTTTTACGTTAACAGTTTACTATTTAAAATTGAAATAAAAATATGGGCAATACAAATTTGGGCTCAGACAACCAAAATATTTCCTTCTTTGTCTGTATGGTCAAGATAAACTATTTAACAAATAAGTTAAATTTAAAAGAAAAATGTTAATCGGAGATTCAATTTTGGGTACCCTTTAAATCTTTTGAAGGGAAGCATGTACTTACCGTGCCTTTTCAGTAATCAGGCGCTGGTCACTGGCATTATTTGTATACGTTTGTGAATCCTTCAGTAACGTTTGCCAGAATTATGACGTGGCAGCGCGTCTAGCAACTGATTAAATATGACTGGCATTTATTACCTTCCGTATAAGCATTTCCTTCGTTCGTGATGTCGATTTCTACTAATTAGACAATTCTCCGCAACATTGTAATTGGTTTTTTTTCGTCTATCTCGTTTTGTTGCCAAGTTTGTTTCTTAACTTTTTAAATTCTCCGTTAGGGGCGGTACAATCTTTTTTATTCGATCGGGCATGGTCACTTTATTATAGATATACCTAAGGTGTACTTTCATGGACTTTTGCTTACAAAGTTATTGGGGAGGACCAGTATTTTTCAGTAAGAAATCGTTGTTGTCTATTTTCAACACATATTTTAATTATATATTTTATTGATTTTTTAAAGAAAATAGACTGATAAATGTTTTATACTAGACTGTGTTCTTTTCTCTACCTTAATTTCTTTTCTCTACCTTAATTTCATAACCCTTTCTTTTCTCTACCTTAATTTCATACGTTACGAAAATTTGTGAAAATATGTTTTATTGTGCGTTCCTTTTTAACTGCAAAATGTTTTCCGCCAAGCAAAACAAATATGAGGAATTTCGACGGTCAGAAATCGTGCTTTGCATGTCAAAAAGTTGTAAGAGTTTCCTTGCGTTCCCAATCGTCCTTGGGATAACCGACCAGCAAACAGCTTAAGACATAGGTAAATTTCCGTGTGTAACGGTAATACAGGTTGCCGGCCATATTTGTCAAGGAGACCCACTCAGATCTGCTTGTTGTAATCCAAAATAAGAATTTTGTAATGTTATTTAGATTCTAATTAGCATTTCAGAGTGTATGCATTCAGTGCAACAATTATTGTTTTTTGTCTTTTAAGCGATAGTTGCATTCCAGAATGTGTTTGTGTTTCATTAAAGCTGGATTTTATGCAAATAATTTAATATTGATTGTGATTATATAGGGCATTCCTGATGTCAACGGAATGTTAATCTGTGTTTAAATATTTTTTATCATGTGCTTATTGTTATTACCTTTCCATTTTTAACACTTTCCAACATAGTTGTAAAGTGTTTATGACTTTGTTCATTCTGTCTGTCTGTCTGTCTGTCCATCCGCACGATAACTGCCGTATAAATGACTTTTATGAACAAACAAATTAACAAAATTTTTTTAACAAAATGAAGTTTTAGTATGTTGTTGAGACAGTGTGTGGGATATACGGGAATGTTAAAGAATAATATCACCCAATTAGTTTTGGTTTTAATTCGGGTTGAAAAAATGAAATACATTGAACCCTATGAGATCTAATTTTTAACACAATTTTTAAGTGGAGTTAAAATTCACAAATTACTTTGAAAATTTTATTAAATATTCAAACTATCACATAAAATTGCATAAAAAAATTTCATCAAAATATGTTAAATAGTTTTTAAATAAAAATTGAAATAATAATTACACCCATGTTATATGAAGAGATCACGCGATTCATTGCAAAATAAAATATGGCATCCATTTTTTCCCCCCTTAGCGAAAATCGTGATTTTTAAGGACCGCTTATATTTATATTTAGTGTTGTATCCGTATTAAAACCGCTTCATTTTTGCATATTATCTGTGTATCTAAATTCTGCGTCTACGCAATTACAATATTTTTTATTTTAAATGATCACTAAACTTTGTTTATTTCTACAGCGAAGCCTAATTTTAACGAATGCAGAATGTAAACAAATCAAGCGACTGTAAGATGAGTTGTATAAGAATTGCTGAATTTTTTTAAAGCAAAATTATTTAGCTCTGGAGTCTGAAATACAAGTAATATGCATGAAATATGCATTGATTTTACATAGAGAAACAGACGATTTTATAGCATTGCCTTTTTGATGAAGTTTTAAGTTTCCAAGTAAAATAAATTGTTGCTCTGTGATAATTTAAAATCACCGTTTTATCACCGTTGAATGTAGCGTATTTTAGAGATGTTTAAATAAAATTGTATTTCAGTTGGAAAGTGTTTCATAATCAATGCTTTATGCAGGATTAATCTTTCTTGTTTTCTGATCAGTTTAGGTGATGTTAAGCCCTGCTCGTTTCGCTTTGTAAGTTTTTTTACATGTTTTCAAATTTCTTTTGTTTCCAACCCCCCTTAATGGGTCATTTTTTACTTTCATATTTTGGCTCATTCGCTCTTTAATAATATTTTTTGATAATTGTAAAAGCTGCGGACGGGAATGCGAGGAAAACCCAAATTCATATGAGATGGCGCACCGTAGTGTTGAAACCAGATACGGATTTGGACTTCCCGTATTCCTCGCATTCCCGTCTGCAGCTCATACATGAAATGCATGTGGGCCTTCTCCATATCTATAAATTCTAAAAAGTTGATTAAGAATGAATTGACAAATTGCATTTAATTCACAAAATCGTTGGTTTCCAAACCTTTGATTTTAAAGATCGCTTTAATAATATTAGTTTTTAAGATCTTTAAAATATCATGCTATCTCTTTATAATGCATTTGTTGCCAAACCTGCCGATCATATTAAAATCAAAAATTTTCCTTAACTTCTCCACTTTTATTTAATAACTATATTTTTCAGGGAAACCAATTATATTTATAAGTATCATTTCTCCTGCAAGGTGGTTGTAGTAGTAGTATATTGGCAAATTTATATCTTTATAAATATGAATGTACATTTACATCAATGGACTTACAATTACATCGATATGTAGACGATCTGATCTGTGTTGTTAAAACGGATTTAAATAATATCAACATCGATTTCTATCCGGAAAATCTGGAATTGTTGAATAATGTTAGTGCTAAGGTTCACTTCTGGATTTAAATTTATGTATTGAATATTCTAATAGTATTATTTATAATTTATATGATAGAAAAAGTTATTTTAATTTTAATATCTTTAAATTATTACCTTTTACTTCTTTTAATTCGGTTCAAATTTTTTGTAACTTCATTAAAAAATAATTTTAAATTTATAAATTCTCAGATAAAAAGTTTCATCAATTACATATAAAAAACCTTATTCAAACTAGTAAATCATACTTGTATCCATTATATTCGGTATAGTAAAACAGTTTAGAGTAACACATAGTTGTTACTGCGCTTTATTATATCTAAATCACTATAGAATTTTAATAATTTCCTATTAATTCCCTATTATTTACTAACTGAGACATATAGTTATATTTTCTATTATTACACATTTCGTTATACTTGCATAATCTAACAGCGCTTTTTACCAGCAGACAAATGCAAGGAATCAGTGGAAGGCCTTGTCTAATTTCTGTAACAGATTAATATACATTCGATTGTATATTCGATACATATTTTATTAATTCTTTAAATTATTTTGTAGGGTTAATAATAATTGATTATCATTTTTATCTATATGTATTAACAGACACTCGTTGTATTTTGAATGTAGATTATCTGATTTTCAGACCTTCTGATACTTTTGGAATAAATAGAATGGATTTATTATTTACAATTTTTAAGAATGGCAACATGGACATTACTCTTTAAGGTTGGCAACATCTTCTTTGCACATTATGTTGAGATGGTTTAGCTGCTTTAACTTCTAAACACGTGCAAAAAAAAAAATCAATTTTTTCAATTTATTGAATTCTTGTGGAACGGAAAATGATCGAGAAATTGAAAAAACTAAAGTTTTTCCAATTTCTCAATCATTTTCCATTTTTAGCACATAGGGGTATTATTGACCTTTTGTTCACAGTAACAGGTCACTAAATAAAATATGCAAATTGAAACTGATGTATAGCAGTCGCTCCCTGAACATTTTACTATTACATCACTTTCATTCTATTCTGATATTCCATTTCTCTTTAATATTTTTGTTTTAAATATAATGGGTGGTTTCTGACATTCTCTTGAGTTTTTTTTTCTGGTTGGTATTTGAATACTTTTGTTTGTTATGGATGTTTTACTATATATATATATATATATATACATATATATATATACATATATATATATATGTATATATATATATATATATATATATATATACATATATATATATTTGAAATGTAATAATAAGAATTATGTAAAAATAAAAAAAATAAAAATACAATTAAAGTAATATTAACATCACCATAGAAGCAAATTCACGGCCCTAATGCCGATAAGAGAAAAAAACAGAACCGTCCCAAATTCGATGATTAATCAGAATAAAATTCCTCTTCAGGTCTGAGTATTTAATTCTAATTAACCCAAACAAATGCCTGTTTCAGATTAAGCAATAGTACATTACTATAAATGCTTAAACTCAGACTACAGGCATCAAAAAATGAAAAAATGAAAAAAGGATACATTAAGAAAAATGTATACATTAAGAAAATTGTATTACCATGCGGCATGAATCATTCCTCTTCTACCACGTGTATACACAATCAACCTCAACAACTTAATCTAGAAGCACCGGAATGAACAAGTCGAAATTCTACCAGGGAGGCAGTACGAACGTTCACGGAAATACTCCCAAACCCGTCCAGTGAGTCTAAGCTGAAGACTGGACAAGCAATACAGAATGCAACTTCCTCAGCATGCAGAACTGAATATGAATATGAATCATAGATGAAAATTCCTACTAAACAAGAATTCATAGGAAAACTGGATAATCGAGAATGCCACTATACACCATTATAAGGGCGCACAAAACGTAGTTTCAATACTGACAAAAGTTACATTTTTTTGCGAAAATAAAATTCAAAACATTAATGTTAATGCATCTTATTTTCCGATTTTTTGATTTTTCTAATATTTTTGACTTAGTTTATTATTTTTCATTTTTATTTATTTATATAATTAATAAATAATTATATATAACATACAAACATATATATATATACACATACACATACATATATATATATATATATATATATATATATATATATATATATACATATACATACACACACACATACATATATATATATATATATATATATTATTTATTTATTTATTTTTTTTTTCCTCTCTCTCTCCTGTATGTTAGTCACTATAATTGGGAATGTTTTCTAGGATGTTATCGAGTGAAATTTGATACACTGAGTTGATAATTTTAATAACAAAATTGGGGGGATATGCATTATTAGTCGCTGTACTCAATAATTCCATAAAGTGCGCTAATTTATAATAATCATCACAAATTTTATTGATTCTAAGAGCCTGGTTTATTATAATATTTCTAAATACAGATATATGCAGACAGGAGTCAAAATGTTGAATTTTTGATGTATTAAATTTAAAATCCTGTCTTTTATCATACAAGTTTATAACCATATTACAATTTTGTAAATTTAAATTTAAATCTAAAAAGTTTGCAACATTTGTGTCATTATTACTTGCATTTAATTGTAAATTTTTTGGATAAAAGTTTAATACTATAGGGATATTATTATTTGGGGATACACATAAAATGTCATCTATATATCTAAACATGTGCATATTATGCAAGCTTGGATTAATGTTTTTTTCATAGAAGAATAAATACAGATTAGCTAACAATGATGAGGCACACCCCCCTTGTGGGATACCAACCTGTTGTTTAAAAATAGTACCACCATGTTGAATATAATTCTCATAAAGAGTGAAGTTAAGTAATTTTTTAAAAAGAAAATTTGAATATTTTAGGTTGATATTATATTTTTCAAAAATTCCTAAAATAATTCTCTACAGATCATCTATATTAATATTATTAAACAAATCTTTGAAATCAAAGGTATAAATACTACGAATATTAGTAAGAGTTTTCAATTTCTTAACTACTTCAAAACTGTTTTTTACAATATGACAATTATTTGAGATTTCATCTGACGAGGATACTTCATGTAATATCTTTAATAATAATTTTCCAGCATTAGTAATGTAAGAATTATGCCCACTGGTAATGGTTCGAAAAGCAACAGGGGATTTATGAAACTTGGGTACTAAAACAATATATGGAATGTTATTACAACTATTTTTTAGATGGATTTGCTTATATTTGGCTGATATTCTATTGTATAAGATTTTAAGGTTAGTTTTATGTAAATTATAGATATGATTATTAAGTAAGTGTGACTGAAGGGTATTTTTATAATAATATTTACATATAATTGAGTAGTTTCCACTTGCCTTATCGACATATGTAATGACAAAATCATTTTGTATTTCTTTAATATCATTTTTAATTGAATTAAGTTTATATGAATTATTAATTTTCTGATTATATATATAATGATTTAAATATTGCTCTATTAAGACTCTCCAAGGTTTAAAGGCTTCTACAGGGATTTGATATTTATAACTGATTTTATAAATAAATTTATTTAAATCAAGAAATAAACCTTTACATATTAATTTATGTTTAAATTTAGTAGGTATACGGTACTTAGTACCCAGTAACATCAGTGATCTTAGTGCATCATAATTAATAATATTTAGATTTCCCGTTATAACATGCCCATGGTGTTTATCTACGAAGTCTTTGTATTTTTCTAAATGACAGTGGCAATATGACTCTTTATCCAATTCATAGTTTTGATTAATATCTACTGATTTGGCAATTTGATTATAGTTGAAAATATAACGTCCTAGCGGTTTATCATATTTATATGCAATTTTAGGATTTACATGTTTGACTGGAAAGTAATTGGAAACCGATTTTAAAAAATTATTTATCTTTAGATTATTTAATACAGAATTAGTAAAATTCAAGGTACAATATTCATTTATTTTAGTATTTTGTTTTGATTCGTCATTAAAGTTTAAGTCTGTGACATAAAAATAACTATTAAGATTTTTACTTCTGGTAATGAGCAAATCATAGAATAAATGTTTAAAATGAACGTTATCAAATGCAGTACTTAGAAAAAGATTATATACCATATTTAATTGCTGTTTTTTAATTGCGAAAATCCAGTTTTTACATTGTTTCCAATCAAAAGTAATTTTAAAATTTGCATGTTGCTGAAGGATGGCATTTTTTAGTTCAGATAATGATGGCAATTTTTTATTATATTTACTTGCTCTTTTAGTTCTTTTTGATTTACTTTTATGATTGTTGAAGGAATTATAAATATTATGGTCTTCATTAGGAGAATTAAAGGACTTTTTAACTATATTATGATGGTTAAATATTTGATTGATATATATATATATATATATATATAAATAGTTTATAGTTACTTATTTGTAACAGATATGCTAGAGATGGGTTTTTTTGTACTTACCGTAGTTTATGCGCGTAGTTTTCGTTTTAAAACATTTTAATTTTTATTTATATATATATTTATATATATATATATATATATATATATGTATATATATATATATATATATATATATATATATATGTATCTTGCAAATGCAGTGTGGAACGTAATATCCGCAACCAAATTACCATAACAATGCAGGTTTTAACTCAACCATTTTACTTAATGCATGCTCTGAAACCAGACAAAGAAAGATTTATCCGCAATTAATATTATTATCGGAAGTGCATTAAATGTGTCTCGCATTCCACGTTTTTTAACACCTTTGCCCGCGGCCTTTAAAATCTTAATTCCAGACTAACTAGTTTAAGACGTCTCCGCATGATTGCAGCCGCTCTGCCCCTGGGTTATAGGTCATCCCTGACCCTATGTTATGCTCTCTTACGACAGGTTTTGAGTTTTGACTCAGGTACCGGTCATTGGGCCATGAGATGTGACCGCACCTTGGCGAAGAAAAAATAGTGGTATGCGCAATGGGTTGAGGGTAAAAAAAAATATGTGGTATCCTCGCACGAAACACTAATAACCCATATCGTGGTTTTGCGTGTGTAGGAGTGTTCTATTACTAGCAAAAAATCGAGCTTTGAATGGGCTCGAATAAATGAAGTATGTCAGCTGTGAAAGGTTCCAAATTAAAACTTAATTTAACAGATAATTATGCAATAAGTAGTATAATAAATTAATTTCAATATTTAATAATTCTAATACAAAAAAGCATATAAATTTTTAGAATTTAAATATTAAATTACACAAATTGCAATATAGAAAAACAATAAAATCAAAGTAACACATTTAAATCGCAAGATTAATACACAGGAGCACGTTTAAATCACAATGCATGCAAGTGCACGCACTTTGATCAGCTGTTTAAAAATTGTTTACTTATTATTTGTAGGAAGCATAGTGAGCATGCGCAGCTAAAAAATGGGCTCTTCGCCCTGTTACAATTCGTTTTAATAATTAGAATTATTGAAATTCTGCAAATCTGCGTGCAATTTCACGTATGTGTGCAAAAGTTCATTTTCCTACCTATTGTAGTTTTCGAGTAAAAGGAATAGCAAAATTCAGGTAAATATTAATTTCGCTACTTAAGGAATGGAGATGATTCAGTTTTCTTTGAGATTAAATGGAATTTAAGAAGGATTTAACTATGGCGATTAAAAAGTTGCGGAGATAAAATTTTTAAATCCTAGAAATTGAAATAGAAGATTTGTTTCATTTATGTGGCACTGATATACGCTAAAAAATATATCAGAATTATCGTCTTTGTTTTTAATACATCGAACGATCATTACAGAACATTTTTTATCAATCGAAGAACATGGCGTTTTTCCTGAGGGAAATAATTTTTATTTTAGAACAATATTTCTTTAACCACACTTACGGGAGTGTCACTGAAGAGTTTCAGAAGAAATACCCATGCTCTAAAACCCCTAACAATCCAAGAATTGCTAGTATTAGTAAAGCACTAGCCAAATACCCATTGAAAACCAACGGTCTCACAATAAGCAACCCCTGAAGAATGTAAATTTTTAAATAATTCGCATTTCTCATTTATTCGGCAAATCGAACATTTTGGTGTGCGGCACCCCCTAAAGTAGAAAATATTGGAAAACGGAAATTGTACACTTTCTTCTTTCCAAACTATCTACCCGTACACCAAATTTGAAATCTCTATCTCATCCCGAAGCATGGTTTTTTATCAATTCGCCTTTCGGACGTTTTTTCTGGAGCACCCCCTTAAACGAACATTTTTGAACTATATTCGTCTTGGGTGTTTTCATCAAATGATTAGCCCATATACCAAATTTCAAGCCTCGATCAAAATTTAAAGGCGGCGTTTCTCATTTATTAGATAAATCGAACATTTTGGTGTGCGTCACCCCCTAGAATAGCAATTATTGGAAATCTGAAATTGTAAATTTTCTTCCTTTCGAACAATTTACCCGTACACCAAATTTAAAAACTCTATCTCATCGCAAAGCATACTTTTCTATCACTTTACGTTTCGAATGTTTTGGTGTGGGGGCCACCTCTCTGAAGAACATTTTCGAAAAATTCGATTTTTCCAGTGGGTTTTATCGAGCGATCGACCCGTGCACCAAATTGCAAGTCTCTGTCTACTTGAGAAATATCTAAATAAAACGCGACAGACAGACGGACACTTGGCAATTAGTATATATAGATTTTCGTTCATGAATTAGTAAAGAATTTTCGAAAAACTGGATCTGTTGCAGACAAGGCGAGAGCAGAAAGACCTTCCTTCTCTTTTAACTTAGAATAAACTGTAATTGTTGGGTTGTTAGGAGTTGTAGAGCACGGGTATTTCTTCTCAAACTCTTCAATGGCACTGTCATATGAATAGCTGGAGAAATATTGCTCTAAAATTAAAATTTCTTAAACTCGGAAAACGCCATATTCTTTGATGGGGCTTTATAATTATCGTCTGACTTATTAAAAACAGCAAATGATATTTCTGATATACTATATTTGGGCCATCTAACTAAAATATTCTACTATTCAATTTCTCGAAATTTCTTATTCAATTTCTCTCTTAAATTACGAATTTAAAACTATCGTAATTTAAACTCTCGTGGTTTTATTATTGTCTTCTTTGGTGTTAAGTCTTTTTTTACCAATGTCTTTGTTAAGGGTGCATTGTCTTGTCTCCGGACAAGATTGCTTGAATTCCATTTCTTTTTTGAATTTGAAATTGTAGAGCTTGTTTCTCTTACTAGCACCTGTTTATCGCAAAATTAATTTGTCTTTCATAATAAATTCTATTGTACATCTGATGGTTTGGCCATGGGTAATCCACTCAATCATGTTCTAGGTGATATGCGGTATGTTAAGCTTCTTGAAATTATCCAGTTTGTTTGTTATACTCGTTATGTCGATGACAGTTTTGCTCTTCTGGAACCCTCTCTTAATGATATCGATGGCATTTGGATATTTTCAGTTCCATTGATCCTTGTATTCAATTTACTTATGAAATTCAAAGCAACAATCGTCTTACGTTTAGCAATGCCTTGGTTATCCCCATCAGCAACGATGATGACTTTTGTAAAGCTTTTTCGATCTCTATACTTCTACATAAATTTAATCAATTCTGAGATCAATTATTTAAAAGCTGTTGCTGTCGATCGTGGTTTCTCTCCTAACATTGTTGATCGTGCTATTAAAAAAATATCTTAACTCTTTCTGTAAACTTTTGAAAGGAATTTCAACTGCACTATCATTTTACAATTTTTTCCAAAAATCAGTCAGCATATTGATAAAATCCTTAAATTCAAGTTTAATATAGTGTTATTCCTATTAATAAACTTTGGTTTTCTAATCTTAAAGATCCTATAAAATTTTTTAATAGCTGAGGCAATTTCTTGCCAATAGGGCATTTCTTATATTGGTCAAACTAAACGTGCTTTAAAATTTCGTATTAAGGAACATGAAAACTATGTCAGAAAAAAGCAATTTAATAGATCTTCAATTTCGCAGTATTGCTTTAATTTTGACCATCATTTTGCGCTTTCTTTTGCAGGGACTATACAAATATGCACATCGATCGCTGATCTTGACGTTTTTCAAGCCTTCTTCAGAAAAATTATAATAATTTAGTTAACCTTTTCCTTACGGCGGTACAACAGTTGTACCACTGGAATTCTCTTGAAACTCTCAATCTGCTTCTGAAAACTTGAAGAATGCTTGCAGCCCTTCCTTCAAGTTTCTCCTGAATGAAGGGGGAACGAGTTACGAGGTCATTGAAGGTGATTATTTAGAAGGGTGGAATTTTCAGTTATTTTGCCGTTAAGGAGTTGAAAAAACGGATTCTTGGAGCCGTAATGTAAAGGTTAATGGCTTGTCCAGTACTCCATTTTTGTCCACGGTCTGACGGGATGCAATGTAATTTTTTTTCATTACTATTATATTTGTTCAATTTCTTGGTCTTTGGGATTCTTGTGAGTCATTTGGACATTTTTCGTTTTGTTGGGACTCGTTTAATCTCGTTCGAACTTATCTCGTCTTGCTGGAACATTGTTGCTGTGTTCTTTAATCTTGTGTGTCAGTCCTTATTTCCGGATGGCTGAGCTGTTCTTCATTGAGGACCCAGCGTGTCCTCAACGCAGCTGTATGCTACATTTTTATTCCATTTGTGCTTGAATGCTTTGCTCAAGTTGTCCTTACTAAACACTATGCTTTCCTGCTGCGTCAAATGAGAACAGTTTTTGGACATTGATAACCCCAGCAACTTCTATATTTAATTCTTAAAGCATTATGATATTTTCAAGCTCTTCATCCGTTGTAGTTTTATTTCCTTCTGTATGATTTCATGGTTTCAGCATCTTGGATGCGATAAAAATCGAAAATGGTTTAAAAATGACAAATTAAAAATGTATATCATTGGCAGAAAATTAATCCTTCCAAAGGTCTTCCTAACTGGATCAGTCTGTTGTGAACAGTAGTCCTATCAACCTGGACCAGTCTAGGACCTGGGTCAGTCTACTAGAAACAGTAGTCACAGACATCGGACATTTTAGTTTTCCCGTTCCGGGAAAACAGCGATTTTTACTACATCCGCTCGATCAAAATTTTATCCAGGTCGTTTTTGTTTCATTCTTAACCCCGAAACTAGCATTTATGTAATAGCCCACATTTGTACCACATTTAGTTTCAGTCCGATGAGCAGTTTTCAATGGAAGCCAGTTACGCCATTCGCTAAGAGACAAGCCGAACCAAGTATCTTAAGAGATACACCAACATACCGAAAAACAAACGGACGGAATTCTAAGAAGTGTTTATTCGTAATTAAAAAAGTTTTTAATCTAGTCGAAAAGTGTATTCGACGGGAAAACAATACATCCCTTCAGCGAAGGCTGTGTTGTTTGACATTCTCACAAACGCAGACGCTGATTCTAATGATTAATCTTAGAATGAATCAGTGCAGAAATGAAGTGCTTCCACAGTAAGCCTCTAAACACAATGTTCGTGAACGATAACACAACAATTAAGCCTGTTAACTGATCCGAAAATTACATCATCTAGCCAGATGTCTTGAATCGCTCACAAAAGTTCACCGTAGTGTTGAAGTACATAAAATTGCTGATACAAATGTGGGGTATTACTGTTACTCGCGAACACTGCAGTACTTGCGAGCCGGAATTTAGTGCTCTTTATAGAACACTTAAATGACGTTCGAGAGCACTCCAATATTGATACAAGAAAGATTAATCCTGTATAAAGCATTGATTATGAAACACTATCCAACTAAAATGCAATTTTATTTAAACATCTCTAAAATGCGATACATTCAGTACTCATATTTTTTAAATTATCACAGTACAACAATAATTTATTTTAACTGAAAACTTAAAACTTCATCAAAAAAAAACAATGCTATAATATCGTCTGCTCCTCTATGTAAAATACATGAATATTTTATTCATATCATTTATATTCCAGACTCCAGAGGTAAATAATTTTGCGTGAAAAAGAATCCAGCACTTCTTATACAACTCATCTTACAATCGCTTGATTTGTTTACTTTCTGCATTCGTTAAAATTAGGCTTCGTTGTGGAAATAATTAAAGTTTAGTGATAATTTAAAATAAAAAATATTGTAATTGCATAGGCACAAAATTTAGATACACAGATAATATACAAAAATATAGCGGTTTTAGGATGGATGCAACACTAAATATTAATATAAATGTTCCTTAAAAATAACGATTTACACTAAACGAAAAAAAAATAGATATTATGATGAATTTTTTTTTACACATTTTACTTGATAATTTGAATATTTCTTAAAATTTTCAAAACAATTTGTAAATTTTCATTTTTACAACTCGGGTTAAATCCAAAATGAATTGAATGATATTTTTTTTCTTTTACATTCCCATATGTCCCAAAGACCGTCTCAACAACATACTAAAATTGCATTTTGATAAAGTCATGTTTATGGCAGTTATCTTGCGAACGGACGAACAGACAGCTAGAATGAATAAAATCAAAAATACTTTACAACTATGCTGGAAAGTATTAAAAACTAGAAAATTTTATGTTTATTGTATTAAAATGTACTGCTCTGGTAACTTGTTAAATTACATGTATGATCTTTTAAAATGCAACCCGTATAAAAAGAAAAATGTTTTTCCAATTATTTAATTTTTTTATAATTTTTGTTCCTTACTACAGAATAAAATTAACTGAAGTGTGGCTTAACTCGACAGTCTCATACCAGAATTATTATTATTATTATTATTATTATTATTGTTATTTTCAATAAATTTGAGAAAATTTGAAAAATCGTCATTGTGGGTCCAAATGATTACAACTATAGCGTGTTACCCTTCACTTTAAAGGGCTTAAAAAACCTTTTGATAAATTTGATAATGTAACCCCGGGGGATCATTGAGCTTTCCAAACCGCTTGTTTCCTTTAGTTTTTCTTATATTCTTTTTAATTCTGCAGTGTTTTATTCAGTGGTATTTTCAAATGGCTTAAATTATTTAATTTGAATTTCATTTCATTTTAATTGCAAATTTATTAAAACTATTTAATTTAAAGGCATACTGTTTTTACGGGCCGTAGCTAAAAAGCCTTGCAGTTCAAAGTAGCATAGCATGCCGTAGTAGTTTTAGAAGGCTACTTTACCCATGTCTTCGAAATGAGGGCCATGCTGATTGTAGACAGCTATGGGGAAATTAATCTAGGCGAAAATGTAAACAATCTTAACCAGTTAATTTTGATGCAAAAAATCTTGTTCTGCCTATTACCGATTAGCTGCGACATTATTCAGAGCAGCTTTCTAGATACCTAACTCAAATTCGTGTTGAAAAGAAGTACCTGTTAAAAACGAAATAATTTCTTCTATAAAATATACTTTTTAAATATTATCGGTACATATAAACGGTGCGCAAAATATTTCACTTTGATTTTTCGTAATCTCTGGTAGGAAGATAAGATACTATCCCTATTTTGAGTTCAACTGAAAGTTATCCTGTAGAAAAATTTTACATATGAACTGTAAAGCTATTAAAGAAATAAAATAAAATTTAGGCTTGAAATGGCGGAAATAGTGCCAATATGAAATCCACAGTTTTAGTCATTTTAACACCTGCGGAAATAGCGATTTGGAATGAAACTATCTACTTCAAAATTGCCACCCCTCCTCTTTTTCATATTTTTTGCAAATAAATTCTATTTGAAAGCCCCCAAGAAAAATCTGGATGCTGATAAATAAGAATCTCAGCAAAAGTGGGTGTGGCCATATATACAATTGATAAATGTCCCGCCTATTCCCATTTAAATCATGCAGATATTTTCAAAGTAATGCTTGTTTTCCATAATTGAACGAAATTATCAAGATTATCAATTTGTTAATTTTTTTTATAGAAAGCAATGGGCGCCTTAATCCTTGCCTGAGTTCCTCTGCAAAAGTAAAGAACATAGAAGGTTCCCTTTTACAATTATTAGAAGGGGGAAAATACACTGCTCCCCAAAAGTCAAGCATGGAATAGTAAGTAAATCGGGCATAATTATTGCATCCATTCATGCTGTATTCATCGGCCATAATTTATGCATGTTCTGCACCGATCTATTCCAAATTTCACAGGAAAATACTCTGATGAGTTTCATACAAAGTTTAATGAGATAAAACACGTACATATAGAGGTTTTATTTACTCCTAAATTGTTATAACAGTATGATGCATAGAAAGGTTGAACATTCTGAGTAATTCATAGAAGGGCCAAATGATGCTTAATATGGAATATGGCCGTCCAGGCACAAGAGCAGTTTGCAACTTCTTGAGGATGGTGGGAGAGAGTAGGCGTGAAAACAGTTCTCCCGAGAGCATTCCAAACATCTTCGATAGGATTAAGTTTTTAGAAATACGCTGCCCACTCCAAATGTTCAACACCTTTACTCTGAAGATAGTACTTACTCCTCTAGGTTTGCTCTATATAGACGAGCTTGTTCTCCATAGACCAAAAGTCGGGATCAATTGCATCCGTATAAAGTCTGACATAGGATTAAGGACTTTTCCGAGACACCTGCATCGTCCCAGTGTCGCCTTAGAAAACATGACGCTCGGTGCTGCTTTCTAATGAAAAACCAGACCATACCTTCACACTACCATGACCAAAAGCATGGTGTTCAACGATGTTACTGCGCTAGTTGCCTGTTCCTTGTGCTTTTCACACTTGCACACGTTTACTGTCCAATTGCAGGGCAAATCTCATTTCGTCTGTGAAGAGAATATTCACCCATTGTGTTTAGGTCAAAATCACATGTTCACGACACTACTGACTCTGAAGCTCAATGGGACGCAATTTTTTGGCATGTGTACATATAAACCTTTCGTATGCAGCAATCGCCTGACAGTCCTCGTCGATGTACATATGCCTGCAATAGCAACCGATCGTTGAGATGGTGCTGTTGCTGGGCGATTAACTCTAACCAGTAAAGCTATGTACCGGACATTGGAAGATATTGTGACCCTAAGGCCTTTTCGAAATAGATCTGGTACCTTTCTAAACAGATCTTCTGGTGACGGTTTCACTCGTTTGGAATTGCGTCTATAAACCAAAAAGGATGGAATGGTGCACACAAAAAAAATTCGTCACTTTTGTGATGGATTGTCCAGCCTGACTTTCAGCAGAATTCCACCATTTTAAATCACTCATACGTATTCTCTGGGCCAAGCAGATTTCCAACTTTTCGCAAAAATTGTAACTGTTGCAATGAAGACCTTAGTCGGAAAAGCATCGTTTTTACTGAAAATCTAATTTGCAATTTGAAGCGAAGCCAATGGCTTTTTAGTACGTGTTTTGACACTTACCTATTCCATTATCTATTCTATTCGACTCACCTATTCGACCACAGCGAATTTTCACGTAATAAAATAAACACAGTTTGGCGAGTTCTTTAAATGTCGCCAAATTGATAAAAATGTCTCCAAATTGATAAGAATGACGCTAAATCAACGAAAATGACAGCTAATTGATGAAAATTAAATAGTTTGGAGAGAACATAAGAATAACATATTTCTCCGTCTGTAACGCTTGGTGGAATTCTGGCTACGAATTTTGGCAGCATATCGCCAACTTGGTGACTTTTTTAAATGTTGTCAAATTGGCGGAACTGTTGCCAAACTGATAGAAATGTCTCCAAATTGGCAAAACTGTTGCCAAATTGATAAAAAATGTCGCCAAATTGATAAAAATGTCGCCAAATTGATAAAGATGACGCCAAATAGGATGCAATGATTTGCAAATTTTTAATTCCGTCATATGATGGACATACCTTTTATTATATAATAAATGCTTTTCTAAATATCGCCAACTTGGTGATATTTAGCCCCACATTGACGAAAATATCTTCAAAATTGCAAAAATGACGCCAAGTTAATAAAATTGACGTCTAATTGATAAATTTATTATGAAAATATTTAAATACATAGACTATATTGCTTATTAAGGATGATATCAATATTAATAATTGTTAATTTAGAGTTGCGCAAAATATAAGTCAATTGGGTGCGAAATAGTTTTACATATTGTCATCTGAAAAAGCGCCAAATGTACAATTTAACGTTACAAACACTGTGCCGTGGATGTTTTCATCACTTTTTCACCGTAAAAGAAGTAAATTCATTGCATTATATAAGGAAAGTCATGTGCTGCCCACATCAGATTGTTTTATTAGACCTCCTTTGCAAAAATTAACTATTGACTACACTAGAAGAATTTGTTAGGTAACAATGTGTTAACTGCACAAAACAGGCAAACCACACTGTTGATGATATTTTGTGGTACATATACATTTCCCTGTTACCATAGTTAACAGCAATTTGTTGTTGCTGAACTTTAACAATAGATCAAGTTTGCTTCACTATGAACAGGATTCTAAAAATTGATTTCAGTTAGTTAAGTTTATATTCTGTATTGAATTAGAGGTTAGTGAATAGTGACGTAATTTTTTTCCCGAGTCACGATCGTTCGTTCGACAACAAATTTATATCATCCGAATTATATATTTATATATATATATATATATATATAATGTGTGTGTGTGTGTGTGTGTGCATTTTAATTTCCTCATTATGGTTGAATTTCATTTTATTTCATTGTATTTTGTAGGCAAATTTTAAGATAGTTAGTGTATTATGAGTTACTACTTCCATTCTAACATTGAATTTATAATTTTAATATTATATGTATATATATATATATGTATTAGATAAATGTAATATTAAAAATAATTAATTCAAGTAATCGTGAAATATTAACATCACCATAGAAGCAAAACCACGGCCATAATGTCGATAATAGAAAAGAACAGCACCGGTCCAAATTCGAAGATTAATCAGAATTAAATTCATCTTCAGGTCTGAGAATTTAATTATAATTAACCCCAAAAATGCCTGTTTCAGATTGAGCAATAGTACATTACTATAAATACTGAAACTCAGACTACAGGCACCAAAAGATGGAAAAATGAAGATAAGAAACATGAAGAATATTTGTATTACCATGGGCAGGAACCCTTCTTCTTTCACCACGTGTATATGGGATCAACCTCAACAGTATGAATTATATCTAGACCCACTGGAATGAACATGACGAAATACAACCTAGGAGGCAGAATGAACGTTCACAGAGACCCTCCCACATCCGTTCAGTGAGTCAGAGTAGGAGACGGGACATTTACCCATATAAGTAAAACAGAATATAAGCATGAAGCATAGATGAAAATTCCTACTAAACAAGTAATTCATAGGAGAAATGGATAAAATAGAATGCCACTATACACCAATTATAAGGGCGTTCAAATCGTAGTGTCAAACTGGATAAAGTTACAATTCTTTAGCGAAAATAAAATACAAAACATTAATATTAATGTATCTTATTTTCCGATTTTTTTATTTTTCTAATTTTTTTAGTTTATTTTATTATTTTTCATTTTTATTTATTTATATAATTAATAAATAATTATATTTTTTTTAGCCACTATAATTGGGAAAGTTGTCGTGGATGTTATCTAGGAAATGCAAGGAAAGTCATGTGCCACCCACATCAGATTTTTGCTTTCCTTATATACATAATGTATAAGGAAAGTATTGTGACGGGGTTGAAAATTCGAAATCGAGTTTTCGACGGGAGAGCACGTTTCAATCATCCCTGATCACGAATCAAACATTTTTGAAGTGATGTCTGTGTGTGTGTGTGAAAGTATGTGTGTGTGTGTGTGTGTGTGTGTGTGTGTGTGTGTGTGTGTGTGTGTGTGTCAGTGAGTCTCTGGAGACGATAACTGACGAACGAATGGACCGATTCAAACGAAATTTGGTACAAAAAATCACAATCCGTAAATACTGGAAGCCAATTGTTTTTATACGCAATCGAATGTTCAGACCCCCCCCCCCTAAATTTTCGAATGAAATTTTGAAAAAATCGTCAAAAAATCAAAACCGCTCATAAAGTTACGCAAATAGACATTTCTTATGCAATTTTTCATTAGAAAACGATTGGCATAAATTTTAGAACGCAAACATGAACCGTTCTCGAGATATTGCACATTTTTCAAAAAAATTATAAAAAAGTTATATAAAATAAAAAAAAATATTTCCCATTGAGAAACATGTTCATTTTTCATATGTAATACCATGCGATAAATTGGGGGACATCATTCTCGTGGATCTAGCTCGTTCCATTCATGAAAAAAGATACTTTGTGTAATACTTTTGTATTTGAACGCCAATAGTCATTTATCTTCTGTAAGAATAACTTATTTCTCCGTTCATAACGCTTGGCGAGATTTTGGCGACAAATTTGACGGAATGTCGAAAACTTGGCGACATTTTTAATTGTTGCCAAATTAACAAAAATCTCGCCAAATTGATAAAAATGACGCGAAATCAATGAAAATGACGTCTAATTGAAGAAAATTCATTATCATGGAAAGAATATATGTATCTACTATAAGAATAACGTTTTTTTAGTTGTGAAAGTAGTAAATTCATTGCATTGTATAAGGAAAGTCATGTGTTGCCCACATCAGATTTTTTCATGAATGGAACGAGCTAGATCTACGAGAATGATGTCACTCAATTTATTGCATGGTATTACATATGAAAAGTGAACATGTTTCTCAATAGGAAATTTTTTTTTTTTCATTTCATATGACTTTTTAATATTTTTTTTGAAAAATGTTCAATATCTCAAGAACGGTTCATGTTAGCGTTCTAAAATTTATGTCAATCGTTTTCTAATGAAAAATTACATAAGAAATGTCTATTTGCGTAACTTTATTAGCGGTTTTGATTTTTTGATGATGTTTTCAAAATTTTATTCGAAAATTTAGGGGGGTTCTGAACTTTCGATTACGTATAAAAACAATAAGCTTCCAGTGTTTACGGATTGTGATTTTTGTACCGAATTTCGTTCGAATCGGTCCATTCATTCGTCAGTTATCGTCTCCACAGGCTCACTGACACACACACACACACACACACACACACACATCACTTCAAAAATGTTTGATTCGTGATCAGGGATGCTTGAAACGTGCTCTCCCGTCGAAAACTCGATTTCGAATTTTCGACCCAGTCACAATACTTTCCCTATACATTATGTATATAAGGAAAGTAATAAATTATCATTTATTAACGCTTCTATTATTACTCGAGATATTGCACATTTTTCAAAAAATTATCAAAAAGTTATATAAAATAAAAATAAAATATTTACTATTCAAAAACATATTCACTTTTCATAAAAATACCATGCGATAAATTTGGTGACACCATTCTCGTGGATCTAGCTCATTCCATTCATGAAAAAAGATACTTTGAGTAATACTTCCGTATTTGAACGCCAATATTCATTTATCTGATGTAAGAATGCCTTATTTCTCCATCCATAACGCTTGGCGAGATTTTGGCGACGAATTTGGCGGAATGTCGCCATCTTGGCGACATTTTTAATTGTTGCCAAATTAACAGAAATCTCGCCAAATTGATAAAAATGACGCTAAATCAATGAAAAGGAAGACTGATTGAAGAAAATTTAATACCTTGGAAAGAATATAAGTATCTACTATAAAAATAAAATTTTTTTTAACTGTAAAAGTAGTAAAATCATTGCATTATATAAGGAAAGTCATGTGTTGCCCACATCAGATTTTTTATTTGTGTGTTCGTTTGTTTGTCTTATCATCACAGGAGAACGACTGCAGCAAATTTCATTGAATTTGGTGGATATCCTTGAAATATCCCCACTTAAAATTTAGTCCATATTTCGAGTTTCTAGGACCAAGGGCTGTTTAGATATTAATGAAAAACGAACAATTAAATCTTCCATAAACATAGCATTATGCAAACGATATTTCTTCCGCAAATTTATTTGTAGAAAATGATATGTTGCTAAAGAACGAAATTATACCTAATGAGATTAATTATACAGCAGACGATATTTATTAAATCCCTTCCGATTTAAATAATTAAGGAAAGCATATAAAAGTAAATTTTATGGGAATTACGTTTTTGACTGTATTGATTGCGACTTTCGGGTTAAAAGGTTAGGAGGATTATTAATCTTTTCAATTTCTCAAATCAATTGTTTTATTTTGGCAAAGATTTTTCAAACTCATATACTGTATTTAGCCAATTGTTGAAACAAAATAAAGATGGAACAGGTATATCTTCTAACACCATTTTAGCTCTTTCATTTTGGCATATGTTGATACAATTTCATAAAGCTTTCATTTTGGCATACATTGACTTAATTTCATATTTTTTGTAAATATGTTTACAAACGGCACCAGAAACCGATGAATATAATTCTGTATAGCGAGAACAGAGATTCTTATATTACTTCTTAGGAGAATTAAATTAAATGCTTAATACAATGTTTTGAATAACAGTGTAATTTAGAATACTATAAAAATATGCACATGATTGTGATTTTAAGTTTCTTTATATTCCGTACGAAGAACGGGTGTATTGTTAATTATTTATAATATTGAACATGATTCTGAAAATTGATATTCGAGAAATTTTTAATAACCCTGTATTATATATTATAGAGAAAGTAAGAAAAGGAATAATGATGGAAGGGGCGCAAACGTATAACCATGCCTTAGATCAAAGATATTTTAATCTAAAAATTATTCTTTTTCAAGATTAGCATCCCCTAAGTTACGAAATTCCATGCTTCGATAGATAAAGCAAAAGAATAAAATCAATACACAATGTTTTTCTTTATTCTTCAGTGAAGCATGCGATTATACTCAGCGTGTTTATCTTAGAGCAAGAATATTTATCTTTTGAATTTGGATTAACATTTTATCCATATTTTTATCTTCGAGTGTTCCAATTTGAAGTCATTGGCCGGCTTGTTCGTTCCCGAATTTTAAATTGGAAAATTTTTAATCTATAAAGTAATCTTATATTTTTACAGGTGAGTTCAAAGATAGAGTAAAAAAAAAAAAAATCCCAATTCTCTGAAAACGGAAATAAAAAAATCGGCGATACCTCCAGTCCGATGAAGCCGGAAAGACAACATTTTGTGAAATAATTCTTCAGTAAAGTTCAATAAAATTAGAAACTCGCTCTTTTTCAACACTTCTCAACGTAGTTGAAAAGTTTTTATGACTTCAGACATTCTGTTTATCTGTCCGTTCGCACGATAACTGCCGTAAAAGTAAATGTATCAAAATAAAATTTTAGTATGTTGTTGAGACGGTTTGTGGAACATATGGGAATGAAAATAAATAATATCACCCAATTAGTTTCGGATTTCACGCGGGTTGAAAAAATGAAATACATTAAACCCTATGGGACCTAATTTTTCAAACATATTTTAAACGAAGTTAAAATTCACAAATTGCTTCCCAAATTTGAAGAAATATTCAAATTACCACATAAAATGTATAAAAAAATTGTTAAGCAATATATATTGGGTAGTTTTTTAAATAAAAATTTGAATAATAATAACACCCATGATATATGAAGAGATCACTTGACTCACTGTAAAATTTATGAAAAAATCTGGCATCGATTTCTCCTCCGCTGTATGAAGATTACGATTTTTAAAAATCGTTTAAATTTATATTTAGTGTTGCATCCATTATAAAACTGCTTAATTTTTGAGTGTTAGCTGGTACCTAAATTCTGTGCCTATGCAATTGCAATATTGTTTATTTTAATGATCACTAAACTTTGATTATTTCTACAAGAAGCCTATTTTAACGCATGAAGAATGTAAATAAATCAAACGATTATAAAACGAGTTGTATAAGAATTGCTGAATTTTTTTATTCCCGCAAAATTATTTAGCTCTGGAGACTGAAATATAAATAATATAAATGAAATATTCATTCATGTTGCATTGATGTTGGCAGACGATTTATATTTGAGTGACGTCATTTGAATGAAGTTCATTTTGTGTAACTAGAATGTGTTGTTCGATGAAGTTTTAAGTTTTCAAATATAATAAATTACTGTAGTACTGTGATAATTAAAAAAATATCGACACTGAATATATCACATCTTAGAGATGTTTAAATAAAATTGCATTTCAGGTGGAAAGTGTTACACAATCAATGCTTTATGCATGATTGATCTTTCTTGTTTAATATAACGGACATAGCGTTTTACCCAGCTAATGTGAAAATTGGTATAATATAGATTTATCCTAATAATCTACGTAATTCTACAATTTTTTTAATTACTGTCTTTGATCGAAAAAATTATAGAGAATAAAGAGTTGAAATTTTACACAGTTATATAAAAAGTCCTTTTGAAACTATTTACAGCAAAACATATCACAATTTTTTCACTTCATATATTAATTTCAAACTTCACATTGCATACAAGAATTTATATTGAAAATGAAAAATTACGTTGATTTGCTGTTGCTCGTTTAATGCTAAAGCATTAAAAAATAAACAGCGTGATGAAAAAAAGTCTGGGAGACTAATGTAACTGTAGGAGCTCAAAATTTTATCAGACCAATTCTCATCACTTTATCAGACCAGTTCTTATCAAGCAACAGTAATCTCGTTCTTCAAGTTGCAGGTTTAAATATGATATGATCTCCAAATTATATCCATATTTAAAACCACAATATCTCCGAATGAAACCACACGATCGTGGTAAAACGTTATATTGAATATGAAGAATTTGTGTACGACATCAAAACTAGGCGTTGCCACCAGAAATTTTGAAGTTTGTATGCAATTTAATATGAAGACGGTCCCTTGTGCAAATATTTTGCTTATGAATTTGTAGAAGATGTTATTCCTTATTGAATGTTTTCTCTAAATTTACTCTACGATAAACGATGGCAGAATAATGTGGAATAGTTCTTTTTCTCCGCAGATGTATATTTTGATTTTTTTATTATTTCAACTTTTTATTTAACTTGATCTGATGTTTGTTTGTCAGTGTGATTTAAATCTTTGAGGCCCTAACTAACCATAGTAATAGGGAATTTAATATATCATTGCATGTTGTGGTACATTTTAGTTCTTCAAGTTTTAAACCTTATCGGACTAGCCTGTTCTAGGGCCGCCATAGGGATGTTCTCGTTTTTTGAGAACAACTCAACCAAAGCAGCTGGAAAGTCCTAAATTTGGTATATCGTCTTTTTTTGTCATATATTTTAATTCTTTGGATTTTAAATTTCATCGAGCTAACCTATACTGAGTCCGCCTTTCGAAAGTATTCGATTGTTTTAGAATAACTGGAGAACTGATAAAAAGTCTAAATTTGGTATGTTCCTGTCTGTTGTATATTTTAACTTTTTGGATTTTGAACCTTTCCGGCCCAGTCCATCCTGGGCCCGCCATAAGAATGCGCTAGTTTTATGTGTGTGTGTGTGGGGGGGGGGGATAACTCGAGTACTGTAGCAGCTACAGAGGTCAAATTTGGTATGTATTTCATACGTTGAAGTTACATTCATTTTAATGAATACATTTTGCATACATTTAAGTTACATACAAATAATTAAAAGGGGGTACTTCAAAAAACTTTTTTGCTTATTTTTTTGTTTAATTTTGATAATGACTCCAATACAACTAGAACTAAACACTGTCGAAAGCCCAGGCCAGCCGACTCATCCGAAGACATAGCGTAACAAGATAAACACTGTGTAATATGAATGTCTGAGAAAATCCAGTCACATTCAAATTTTTCTATGGGGGGTTACATTCTTTTCATCCCATCCTGTCTGCCTCCTACATCCATGATTGTCGTCTGTGCTTCAAAAAGTTAAACGACACTTGTCTAAACTCTACGTTCTGGTGCACGATCAATCCGTTTTGCTCCACCGGCATTAAATGCCTCTTTAACAAGCCTCTCTTCGGAAACGCCCTGGTAAGGAAACAAAGTATATCATTCCTTTTCGTCAGCATCAACTCCTTTCGTGTCACAGTGCGCATTCTGGACGCTTTATTTCATGTCATTTCCCTTCCGCAGCGAGAAAGCGTGACAGACTCCGTCCCCCGAGGTAGCACGAGCATCCACATTTAGCCTCCTCGGCACTTGGTGTGCACTTTCACTGCTTACTTCAATTGGCGTAAAATGCACGAAAGATGAAGAGATAAAACGTTTAGCCTCGTAAAGAGGCAGGAAGTTGAACATGCAGCATTAAAAGGTGATTTCAGAAAGCCACTTAATTACTTAGAGCTGGATGCATTTTCTCGACAACAGCAGTGGCGTACCCTGAGGAGGTGCAGAGTGAAAATGCACCCCTTTAGTTTGACGCAAACTAATAAGTATTGTTAAAAAGGAAGAATATCTTAAATAAATCATCAATCTTCTTCAGGATGAGAAGGCAGAGCAACAACCCCAGTGAGAGAGAGAGTTCCGAACGCGTCCCGGGTAGCATGGTGTTGCCATCGCACAAAAAATAAAATTGATCAGAAATAAACCGAGGAGTTTCCTTTCATTACCAAACCGAAAAAGTCAAAGCAAACATTAAAAATTTCGCATTGTATCCTTTTCCGACTAATCAGATATAAATTTTAGCGCGCGGTTAACCGAATCGAATTTTTTATTAGATAGGTGGAGTTCGGTTTCATTGTACTAACGAGTTTGCGTACGAGTATTGGTCTGCGAGCAACCACCAACCAACTAAATTTCTGAACGTGGAAATCTATATATATATATATATATATATATATATATATATATATATATATATATATATATATATATATATATATATATATATATATATATATGTGTGTGTGTGTGTATGTGTGTATATATATATATATATATATATATATATATATAATACAAGCATTAATATAATACTAATAGAATAGGTATTAATTTATATGATAAAAAAGTTTATTTTCCTTATAATTTTAATAAAATATCCATTTAATTCCTGTAACTCTATTCAATTGTTTAGAAATATTATACTTAACTGTCATCCAGAATAAAATAATCAGATTGAGAATTTTGAAGATCATTTAGTTCTTACAAGCAATTGAGGAATACTTTAGCAACAGAAGAAGAATAAGTATTATGTCCGCTTGTGATGGTTCGAAATTTAATGGGATTCTTATGACATTTAGGTATTAAAACTATATTTATAAAATTTTGAGTTTATTTGTTAATTTCGATAAATATTAATAATTTTTAGTTTGATATTATTAAACGAATGTGAGTTAATTTTGAAGATTTCATTACTTTTTAAATAGGCGATTAAACATGGAATATAAAATTGTTTACAACTAATTGCATAATTGTTGGAGGCTTTATCTGCATAAGTGATAACAAAAGATTTTTGTAAATCTTTAATAGAGGTTTTTAATTTACCAATATTATATAGTGGTTTGGAAATTTTTATGCTATTAATATTATTTTTAATGACTTTTAAGATACGATATTTCCACATGTTAAAAGCTTCTAATGGCTGTGAATATTTACTTGCTATTTTAAATATATATATTTATCTAAGTTAATAGATTTTAAGATAAAGGAGGCGTTACTACAAACTGGTAGCCTGAATGTAGTACCGAATGTCATTTCACTCGTCTGTCTTATACACACTGATTGTGAGGGTTCAGCTTTATCCCAATCAATGTTAGACTGAAAACAGATTCTATATTTTTATGTGTTTTCGCATAAAATGTTTTTTCTTTCTTTTCAAATTGAATATAACTGAATAAGCTGTTGAATTGGATGCATTTCACTGATTTCTGTTATTAAATACTACTAGTCATTAAGTCTGTCAAAGATAGGGGAGCTAACACACTTAAAATTGTTCCACCTTGTTTTGTAATAACTGTTAGCAATAGGCCAATAGCCCTTTGGGCCAAATAATTGCATTCAGTAATTGTTTTCTTATCGATGTCTACTCATGAGACGATTGTGTCAAATAAATGCATTCCGTAATAGTTTTGTTATCGATGCCCATTCATGAGACAATTATGTCAAATAAATGCATTCAGGAATAGTTTTGTTACCGATGTCTACTCATGAGACAGTTGTGTCGAATAAATGCATTCAGTAATAGTTTTGTTACCGATGTCTACTCATGAGACAATTGTGTCAAATAAATGCATTTAGCGACAGTTTTGTTATTGATGTCTACTCATGAGACAATGCTTTACGTCTTTGCATTTGGCGTTTTTCGTCTATCTCGCTTTGTTTTCGAGTTCGTTATTCTAATTTTTTAAATTCTCCACCAACGGCGCTGTTATCACTTTTATTTGTTCGAGCATGATAACTTTCCTATAGATAGACCTAACGTCTACAATCATAGACCTTTCCTTGCAAAATTATTGGGGGTGCTTAAATGCTTTCCTAGAAGCCCTGTACATATGTATAAATAGTACACAAACATACGGAATATACGTGTATGAAAAAAGTCGATTGGCAACTTTTTAATTGGTAATAAGTTAGAAAGTTAACTTTTGTTAACATATAAAATTTCCTTTTTAAATATAAAATTTTTCAACATATAAAATTTCATTATCCTGTAAAGGAAGTCTTTAGTATTTGGACACATTATGTTTTTTACATGATGTGATTGAATAAATATGAGCATAAATATAACATATCTGTAACATTAAATTTGAAAAATCGTGCTCTTGTCTTCTGATTCCATCTCATATCGTAAGGAGAAATCTAATTTTCAGTTCCTATCGTACAATCTGTTTAACTCTTAGGGTCAAACACGTACTTGAATACTACCATCTTTTGTTTTGAACCTATCCGGTTGAACCTAACCAACCATCTTTTTTTTTTGAACCGGCATAAATTTATTGGACCTAGCATTTCACAAACTACATATTATACGTCTATAAAGAATATTTGTGTTTAGAAGTGAAAGTGGTATGCATGTCCACTAAACCCCAACTAAACATTTCTTCTAAGTGGTATGCTTAAACGAATAACACAATATCAGCATAATCATAATTGTGATAAACGGTAATTGCAGGTTCGGGATGGAGAGTATTTTATTGATGGCTTGGCGTTTGCCCTAGCGGTTTGGAGATTGGTAACTTTCGCGATATAGCATGTGTGTGTGTGTGGAGGATTTGTAATTCAGGAAAAGTAAAGTAATAAATCAGTAGATGTATGTTTTATTTTTCCTGAGATATACGTCTTTGCAGAGTCCACTTCGATAAGAGCTTGCAATTTCGTCCCAGTAGCTCAACGGTAGAGAGTCGGCTGCCCAGTACGAAGATCCGTAGTTTGATTCTCGGTTGGGACAGCAAGGTTCTTTACAATAGCATCCGAACAAATCAACTCTGTAGGTTAGTGCAAATATGTCGGAGGTCTGAAAGTGACCCTAGTACGTATTCTGGGATATTGAGCACCGATCTGAAATCAGAAGGACAACGACAACGCAGAAAGCTAACATAGAGGATAAAAATAGCAGCAAGAGGCTAGCCTGAGGTGAAAATAGCAGCAGGAGGACAATCAGGTTGTCAGTTGCATGCCAATCTGACATTCGAGGGTGGAGAATGCAGAATCCACATCGAAGATAAGAACTTGCAATTCCGTGCGAATAGCTTAACGGTGGAGTGCCGGCTGGCAAGTACTAAAATCCGTGCTTCGATTTCCAGTTGGGGTAGCGACGTTCTTTATACCTTATGCAATTGTGTAACTTTCGATTAAAGTGTTCTAGAACTGCAAAAGCAGGGTCTACTATTCCAAACGTGAACGCTGATTGAGAAAGTTGTGAAGTATCTAACTCAATTTTAAGATACTTGCAATGAAAAAGTGACGCAACTACAATTTTTGGTATTAACTCAAAGTAGCCTGACGGCACACAGAGACTATGGATTTCAATCTAAATTATGTATTAACCACACATAAATTATACAACGACTGGCTGTAGAACTAAAACGGCCTGTATACATAAGCAAGCATGAGAGTGTACAGTCACGTTCCGTGGATGAACTCAAATATACGGGGCTTAGCGATACAATGAACAATTGGGATGCTTGTCGTAAGATAATACGGACGGCAGGTTCTTATCCAAATTCACCAGAGGACGTCGGCAGACGTCAAAAGGGCACCTTTCGGCCAATATACTCGTCGCTAGATGATCGATCACACTTCAGACCGAGGATTAAAACATGCTCGCTTCGCTTAGAGCTTCGGCGAACGCAGGAATCGCTAAACGAATACGCACACACTAACCAAAACTTTATCCTGTTCTATTACAGGATCGCAGAAACTTGTTAGTCGGCCCAGGATTGGTCTACATAACGAACCAGTAAGAAATTATTTATTCAAAGTAAATCATAATTTTTAGAACGTAAACTGAGTGAATTCATAATCAAAGGTTATATAAACCCCAAAGTTTGCAGTGCCTCTAGCGTTGAATTGAAAAAGTTATAATTCCTATTTCGAACACGAAGCGAGATATCCAAACATTTTTAAATTACAAAGTTGTAAGAACGTTCTGTATTCAGCATAGAAAGCCGGGTGGATTGCACATAACATATATACGAACGTAAAGAATGAGATCAATAAAAAGCGATAATTATGCAAATGTCTCATTATACTGAAGTACTTCTAAAGAAAATGGCGAGAAATACGCACGGAAAAACAGTAATCCGTGTTATAAACAATTTTTCATTTATTTAGAATTATCTTTTTCGCAATAAACAATAAATGTTGTATAAAAATGAAAGATAAATGATGCAGTACAGAAATTATCATTTTTCGTTGATATCATTTTTTATCGTCTGAGTGCATGTTATATGCAAATGAGTGCATGTAACATTTTTTATCGTCTGAGTGCATGTTATCTACAACCTTGTAATTGAAAATTTTCGCTTATCTTGCTTTGTTTTCGAGACAGCAATTCTAATGACTTCAATTCGCCGCTAGAGGCGCTGTAGACTATCTTAATTGATCGCGCATTGTCGCTTTTTTATTAGTAGATTCAGCTTCTTCAACTCTAGAACATATTAATAGAACGTTAAAAGGGGTGGAGACCAGTTAGCGTTCGGGGATTACACTTGGGCGATCCGAGTTCGATTCCCAGCTCTGTTCAAATCGTCCCCGTGTTCACGTGGAGTACGGGCACGTTAAATATATGGGTTCGTAAGTCCTTCCGAGAGGTTGGTAGTTGGGGAAGGAGGGTACGGTCCTGTGGATGCCGCCCTCACTGGGTTCAGGTCTAAATTTGGTGGCACTTCCCGGCCGTCCAAACAGATGCCGTACACTTTCGGGTATGTCGGACTGTCTGGGACGAAGAAGAAGTATCGAAAGTTAAAGAGAAGAATTTATGAGAGAACGCTGTTAGATAAAGCTAAATGGATATATTTTCTTCCAAAAAAATATTATTTAGTAGCATTCTATCATTATCTGTTAAATTTTATTTGTGTATTAGCAGAACACTTGTTCTTCGTACGGAATACATAATATAAAGAAACTCGAAACTCACAATTAGGTGCAAATTTCTATAGTTTTCTAAATGACATAGTTATTCAGAACATTATATTAAAATATTTAATCGAATTCTCATAAAAAGAAGTACAAGACTCTCTGTTCTCGCTATACTAAATTATCTTCACAGTCGGATCTGAGGAATAAAAAGCATCCTGCTCTCGTTTGTAAACAAAATTACAAAAAAATCTGATGTGGGCAGCACATGACTTTCCTTATATAATGCAATGAATTTACTACTTTTACAGTAAAAGAAAATAGGTTATTCTTATAGTGGATACTTATATTCTTTCCAAGATATTGAATTTTCTTCAATTAGTCGTCATTTTCATTGATTTAGAATCATTTTTATCTATTTGGCGAGATTTTCGTTAATTGGCAACATTTAAAAAAGTCGCCAACTTGGCGACATTCCGCCAAATTCGTCGCCAAAATCTCGTCAAGCGTTATGGACGGAGAAATAAGTTATTCTTACAGCAGATAAATGACTATTGGCGTTCAACTACAAAATAATTACTCAAAGTATCTTTTCCCATGAAAGGAATGAGCTAGTGCCACGAGAATGATATCACCAAATTTATCGCATGATATTACATATAAAAAGGGAACATATTTCTCAACAGTTAATATTTTCTTTTAATTTATAGGATTTTTCGATAAATTTATTTGAAAAATGTGCAGTATCTCGAGAACGGTTAATGCTCGTTCTAAAGTTTATGTCAGTCGTTTTCTAAGGAAAAATTACATAAGAATTGTCTATTTGCGCAACTTTAGTAAAGGTTTTATTTTTTATATGATTTTTCAAAATTTCACTCAAAAATTTAGGGAGGGGTCTGAGCATTCAATTGTGCTTAGAAGCTTATAGCAGTGTTCACGGATTATGATTTTTGTACCAAATTTCATTCGAATCGCTCCATTTGTTCGTGATGTATCGTCTCCACAGACTCACTGACACACACACACACACACACACACAGATATCACCTCAAAACTGTTCTATTCGTGATCAGGATTGCTTGAAACGTGATCTACTGTCGAAAACTCGAATTCGAAATTTCGACCCCATCACAATACTTTCCTTATACATTATGTATATAAGGAAAGTAAAATATGAAATTAGATCAATAAATGCCAAAATGAAAGCGCTAAAATGGTATTAACAAATATACTCGTACCACTTTTTTTCTGGTTCAACTATTGGCTAAACACTATTATATCTTAAAATAATTATCAGAATGAAACAGATGAGATAAGAAATTAAAAATATCAATAATTCCCGAAATCATTGACTCCAATTGATATAATCTAATGAAAAATGAAATTCCGATAAAAATGTATTTTTATATACATTTGTTAATTATTTAAATCGGAAAAGATTTAATAAAAATCGTCAGCTGTATAAACTCATTGAGTTTAATTCCATTGTTTAGCAGCATATCATTTATGGTTAAATTATAGTCTACATAATGCTATCTCTACGGGAGGTTCGTTTTTAACACTTTACAATATAGTTGAAAAGTGTTTATGACTTTGGTCATTCTGTCTGTCTGTCTGTACGTTCGCACGATAACTGTTGTAAAAATGACTTTATCAAAATGAAATTTTAGTAAGTTGTTGAGATGGTCTGTGGGACACATTTGAATGTAAATGAATAATATCACCCAATTAGTTTTGGATTGAACCCGGGTTAAAAAAGGAAAATACATTAAAGAACCCTATGGGACCTAATTTTTCAAACATTTTTTAAGCAAAGTTAAAATTCCCAAATTACTTCGAAAATTTTAGAAAATATCTAAATTATCCCATAAAATATATGAAAAAAATTTCAGCAAAATATGTTCGGTAGTTTTTTAAATAAAAATAAAAATAATAATTACACCCATATTATATGAAGAGATCACATGACCCACTTCAAAATGAAATATGGCATTCATCTTTTTTCCCAGTGTTAAAATCGTGATTTTTAAAGTTCTTTTAAATTTATATTTAGTATTGCATTCGTCCTAAAACCGCTTTATTTTTTCGTATTATCTGATGATTTAATTATTTTATTAAATTATTTAACTCTGGAGTCTGGAATAAAAGTGTATGAATGCAATATTCCCTGCTTTTACATAGAGAGCCAGGCGATTTATATTTCGATGACATCATTTGAATAAAGTTCATTTTTTTCGATGAAGTTTTAAATTTCCGAGTAAAATAAATTATTGTAGTTCTGTGATAATTAAAAAATATCCCTACTGAATGTATCGCATTTCCGAGACGTTTAAATAAAATTGCATTGCAGTTGGAAAGTGTTTCATAATCGATCCTTTATGCATAATTGATTTTTCTTGTTTTGATATATATCTTGTTCGTAATTAGTATATCCATTCACGTTTGTATAAAATGGATTAATTTGATATTCTATGAACATTCTAGAACACAAAGTAAAAACATTCTAGAGCACCAAGTAAAGACAATGTAATTTAACAGGGTGTTACATAAAAGCAGGAAAGTGCTCAATGGATCATTCATCCCCATCCGTGGATTATGGTTTCGCGGTCTTTCCGCTCTTCAAGGATTGATTCATTGCCACTCGACTCATGATGAATGATCAGTGGAGCACTTTCTTATTGCAGCACCTTGTTATAGAGTGGAACTCGTTTCACTAGTCCAGATCGGTTAGAACTTTGTTAACGGTAGGCGGGATAAATAAAATGCCCTATATCGTTACTAAATACAAAGTATATACTTCTACTTGAAACAGTGTAACACGAATAACACCTATGGTCGGGGTTTCCGGCTGAAATCTGAATTTTGTGGAAAATGTAAACACTTTGGAAGCTTACATCTCTAAACGTATCAGATACAAAGATTTAAATAATGAATCCTATCTCGATGCAAATTGGGTATATATATATATACATATATATATAATTTTATATTTATATATATATATATACATTGTAAGATTGCAAGAATTTTAATTACTTGTTTTTAATACCAACGACTTAACTGTTATTGAAAGTGTCTGAAGAGCAAATGTAAAAATAAAAATAATTATAAAAATAAAAATAGACCCAACGTTAGGCTTGAGAAAAAATTCTTTATAAATAAATCAGGTATTAAATAGGTATTAGATACCCTTCGTTCCCTTTCCCATATATAAGGTAAGCAATTGAAAACTGGTGAATATTTTATTTCTAACAGTCATTTTGTATGAATACATTATATTTTACATTATTTATATATATATATAGTATATATATATATATATATATATATATATATATATATGTGTGTACATACATATATATATATATATATATATATATAACCAAAGTTGAATTGAGTCTTACAATTCAGATATTTTTCTTTAAAGTGATGTGAGACTGAAGTCGAAGCCTTTCAACTGCACCTATAACCCCTCCCCCTCCCCTTTACAAACCTGCCAGTAGAATGCAATAGAATGTAAGAGCTAGTCTATGTATTACGCACGAATTCGAAGCAATGTCTTGAACGGGAAACGCTAATTACAGAGTATTTATTATCGGAGTTAAAACGAAAAATTCCACGCTTGACCTTCGCCCGAACAAGCTATTTCATTCTTACGATAAATGCCAAGTGTTAAGGCTTTCTTGTCCTGTTGAAAATGCATACTGAGAACAAATCCTAAAGTCACGATCTACACAATGTATTCTTTAGAAAATTCTCTAAAGAATCCTGCCAGAGCAGACAAAAAAAAAAATTTGATGTGGGCAAGACATAATGTTCCCCACAGAATCAAATTAATTTTTATCTTTTTATTTATCTATACATCCAAGTTTTGACGACATTTCTGTCCCCAACGAGTGTTCAGAATCTAGTCGACCGATTTTTATAATATTTTTCTTTTAAACGAAAGGGCTTGACCTTCAGATTTGCCAAATAAATTTTTCTAATTAAAAAACGCATTCAAATATGAATTATGACCATCTATTGAACTCATATCTCCCCATCCTCTCTACTGGGCCCATTTTATTGAGAATTTTTTAAACAAAACAGACTTTTTAAGAAGTTTGGAACGCATCAGTACCCGAACCTGGCACGTGCATAATATACTTGACATGACGGAGCTCAGTTCCGGGACTCTGTAGCGCAGTCCCTAAGAAAGCGAAACACTTTATTCCTTTTTTTCTCTAAAGTCATCTCAAAGTTGGGTAAAACAAAGCAAAGTAAAAATTACAATTGCTCAATTGGTGCGATGGCACAAAGAAAACTTTAAAATAGCACTTTTTACAATCTTCATTTCAGCTATTTTTTTTTTCTTTCAGTGGTGATAGAAGCCAAAACTACTGAAGCAATTTTAATGAATGATTGTTCGTTTTGTGTTTTCTGTTGGGATATACATACATACATATATATATATATATATATATATATATATATATATATATATATATATATCATACCAGAAAAGTAGACAAGTAAATGGAAGCAATATACCAAAGATTGGCCAGGGGGGGGTTGTGACTCCCACTCCCCGGTTAAGCAAGCTTTTAGTCTAGACAACAATATACGAAAAGCTTGCTTAACGAAAAGCTTGCTATACGAAAAGCTTGCTATACGGAAAGCTTGCTTAACCGGGGAGTGGGGGGTCACCCCCCCCCCCGGCCAATCTTTGGTATATTGCTTCCATTTACTTGTCTACTTTTCTGGTATGATATTTAAATCCACGTTGTAGTGCAGCATCGCGCCTTATTCGTGGGATTTCTGGTATTTTATAACTTCCACACTTATATTACATATTTATTTATAAATATATATATATATATAGTATAAGTTTGAAAATCCAATGAAAGAATAGAGAGAAGTTTCAACTCAAGAAACCCCAACATTACAAAATGCCTTACAAATAAAAGTATCAAATAGAGAATCATCAATGAAGTGGAAAATAAAAATGCAAACCTCTAGTCATTAAGCTGAAGACAAACAAAAAGCATCAATGGAAAGGAATCAATAAAATAATATCAAACAAAATCCAAGCATGAATGCTTTACACGTGGATAAGCCCTAGGCCTAATAATGAATTGTTCATTTCGATAAAACTCTTTATCAAGTCTAAGTATTTTATAAAAATGAAAACAAGAAGCATGTTTCTGATATCAGTGATAGATTATATCTATAAACACTGATAACTTGGACAACATGCATAAAGATTGAAAAATAATAGGAAACAATACCTGAAAGAATATTATATATATATATATATATATATATATATATATATATAAAAGTTTACATATATATATATATATATATATATATAATATATATTATATATATATATATATATATATATATATATATATATATATATATATATATATATATATATATATATATATATATAATATCTTTTAATACTGGAAGATAAATTTGATTTACAATTTTGAAATTGAAAAAACTATGAATTGATGGTGTGTGGAAAAGTACAATTTGCAATGCCTGCTATATCGTTGCTGTATAATTATGCTGTTAAATATTTCTGCGAAATGTATTGAAATCTTATGAGAAACCCCACTTCATGGTAAAAAGAAAAATTCCCATCAAGTACAAGAAACAAGGACCTCTTTTTAAATAAAGTTATGGAATCTCTAAACAGTTTATGCCAAGTGCCCCAAGACCGAAGCCGTACTTACAAGTCTAGGGTATCCTGTTGAAGGATCCCAACCCTGATTTGCAGAAGGGAACTTGGAATAAACTTTTTAGGGATTCCATAACATTTCTGGAAATAGGTTTTTGTACTTGGCTGGGATATTTTTTTACCAAGTGGTTTTTTTTTGTTAGATCTATATTTGCAGATCTTATAGTCATGTTATGTCGCATGGTAAGTTATTTGAAAATTTACAAATTGAAATAGCGCCTAAAAATATACGATCTTTGAATCTGTCCGGAGCGAAACTACCTTTTTCAAGAAACTCCGAAATTCAGAGAGAGGAAGTATATATACTTCCAAGGTTTATAGATACTATAAACCGTAATCTATAAGTATATCTATAAACCTTGATCCATAAGTATCTATAGTATCTATAAACCTTGATATACTTCATGCTTCAAAAATCTCGCAATTGGGAGTGAGTATACTAGCTCCCACTTGCGAAATTTTTGCAACAGGCGCAACTAATATACATTAATTTAAATTTTATCACCCGAAATAAAACATGCATAATGATCACTTATTTGAAATCACGCCGAATATGTGATTCAAAAACCATTCATTTTTTGAATATGGCGACTTAGCGCAAAAGCGTCGTCTTCAGAATTTAAAAACTAGTGAAATGTCTCGAGATAGTATGACGTTCTTTTAATAAAAAATGTTTTGCTATAAAAAATGCATATTAAATAAGCGTTTAATCAATGTATTTAAGCATATTTAGTCTTTTAATTCCATTTCTCTGATTTGTTTTAGGTCATTCCGCAAAAATTCCATTTTTTTAGATGCGTACTAAAATCTATACAGCATGAAGATAATAAACGATATACTTCATGAAAATTGAGCGGATTTAGAGTGATACATGTTGTGCGCATGCGCACACATCCACCCCCAGACCAAGTTAAAATTGTTTTATTTGTAGCCAAGGCCATCAGCGTGTAAATTCATTGAAAACTCGAATTAGAATTTTCGAAGCCGTTGCAATATTTTATCTATACATATCGTATGCACTATATTGTAGAAAAAATCATGAATCTAAGAACGATCGACACTTGAACGCATAATACGTGCAACCCTTTAATAGATAAATTCGGAAGCCTAATTGACTCGCATACGAACCTTATTTAAATAATTATGTAATTAAACTTACGTGATATGAGTGGAAATGTGTGAATACACTTGTATTCTTTTTATTTAATACAGGATGCTCGGAAAAGGGTAGTAAAACGACATTTATTTCGTTAAATACCGATCCTAGACATAGACTTGCAATTGCAAAGTTTCTTAAAAAAATCTGATGTGGGCAGCACATGGCTTTCCTTATATAATGTAATGAATTTACTACTTTTACAGTAAAAGAAATATATTATTTTTATAGTAGATATTTATATTCTTTCCAAGATATTGAATTTTCGTCAATGAGTCGTCACTTTCATTTATTTAGCGTCATTTTTATCCATTTGGCGAGTTTTTCGTCAATTTGGCAACATTTAAAAAAGTCGCCAAGTTGGCGACATTCCGCTAAATTCGTCGCCAAAATCTCGCCAAGCGTTATGGATGGAGAAATAAGTTATTCTTATAGCATATAAATGATTATTGGCGTTCAATTACAAAAGTATTACTCAAAGTATCTTTTCTCATGAATAGAACGAGCTTGATCAACGAGAATGATGTCACCAAATTTATCGCAAGGTACTACATATGAAAGTGAACATGTTTCTCAATAGGAAATATATATATTTTTTATTTTATATGATTTTTTGATATTTTTTTTTGAAAAATGTGCAATATCTCGAGAACGGTTCATGCTAGAGTTCTAAAATTTGTTAATCGTTTTCTAATGAAAAATTACATAATAAATGTTTATTTGCGTAACTTTTTTAGAGGTTTTGATTTTTTGACGATTTTCTTCAAAATTTCACTCGAAAATTTAGGGGGGGGGGGGGGTTCTGAGCATTCGATTGCGTATAAAAACAATAAGCTTTCAGTATTCACGGATTGTAATTTTTGTACCAAACTTCGTTCGAATCGGTCCATTCGTTCGTCAGTTATCGTCTCCACGGACTCACTGACACACACACGCACTCTCACACACAAACTTTCACACACACACACACACACATCACTTGAAAAATGTTTGATTCGTGATTAGGGATGCCTGAAATGTGCTCTTCCGTCGAAAACTCGAATTCGAATTTTCGACCCTGTCACAATATTTTCCTTATACATTATTGTATATAAGGAAAGTAATAAGGTGCAGATTTTTGTCGTGAATAACGTCTGTGGTCGAGGTACTCGTGTGAAATCGGGACTTTACTAAAAATGTAAACACTTTGGGAGCTTATATGTCTGAACCTAATAGATAAAAATCGGTGGTGGCTGTAGTTTAATGGAGCCGAAATGGTTTAGCGTGAATGGCATATTGTAGAGTAAAACAAAATTTTTGTAATATCGAAATAAAAGAACTCGATCCAAAATCCAATTATATACACTTATACGATTTTCAAAGAGCTATAAATTCTTGCTTATTATTTAAAGCTAGCTCTTTTAGTCTTACAGAAAGAAGTATACTTTAGTCTTACAGAAGTCTTGAGAAATAAGCATTACAAATGAAAAAAATGGAAAATTTTCAATTTTCTTCAACTTGACAAGACGATTACTCGAAAACTATAACAGCTTTTTTTAATAACAAATATAGATTTTAAATACTAAATTTTCTAGTACATAATTTTGTCGCTTACTATTTATGTCTATATTTTACAGTTTATTATATATTTCAAAAGAAAGTACAAAAAAAAGAAAAAATCTGATGTGGGCAACACATGACTTTCCTTATATAATGCAATACATTTACTACTTTTAGAGTAAAAACAATAGGTTTTTCTTATAGTAGATATTTATATTCTTTCCAAGATGTTGAATTTTCGACAATGAGTCCTCATTTTTAATGGATTTAGCGTCATTTTTATCCATTTGTCGAGATTTTCGTTAATTTGGCAGCATTTCAAAAAGCCGCCAAGTTGGCGACATTTTGCCAAATTCGTCGCCAAAATCTCGCCAAGCGTTATGGACGGAGAAATAAGTTATTCTTATAGAAGATAAATGACTATTGGCGTTCAAATACAAAAATATTACTCAAAGTATCTTTTCTCATGAATGGAACGAGCTAGATCCACGAGAATGATGTCACCCAATTTATCGCATGATATTACATATGAACAGTGAACATGTTTCTCAACAGTTAATATTTTTTTAATTTATGGGATTTTTTGATAAATTTATTTGAAAAATGTGCAATAACTCGAGACTGGTTCATGCTAGCTTTCTAAAATTTATGTCAATCGTTTTCTAAGGAGAAATTACATAAGAAATGGCTATTCGCGTAACTTTAAAGGTTTTGATTTTTTGATGATTTTTTCAAAATTTCACTCGAAAATTTAGGGGGGTTCTGAACATTCGATTACGTTTAAAAACAATATGCTTCCAGTATTCACGGATTGTGATTTTTGTACCTAATAATCGTTCCATTCGTTCATGAGATATCGTCTCCACAGACTCACTGACACACACACACAGACATCACTTCAAAAATGTTTGATTCGTGATCAGGGCTGCTTGAAACGTGTTCTTCCGTCGAAAACTCGAATTCGAATTTTCGACGGAACAATATTTTCCGTCACAATATTTTCCTTATACATTATGTATATAACGAAAGTAAAAACTAATTTTTTTTTCTTTTTGTAAAGTTAGCCTTGCCACGAGTATATTCATAACTATGTAAAATGGAAAACCATTTGAAATGCATAAACATGCGCAAGTATTTCTTTTCAATGCTAATATTCAAATTCATTTCACGTTCGATTACTTTATTAATATTCAGACTAGAATATCTCTTGGAAGTAACAGAACTTATCAAAAGAAAAAGAGGTCATAAGCACACGCACCATTTTTAAACATCTGCGTAGGATTCCACAAAAGACTGTTCATAGAAAGTAAAACCATGGAGTTAGAAAGAAGGAGAAATAACTGCCTTTGATGAAACGCTTCAAAATGCTTTGAGAATTATATCTAGGTGTCGCTAGTGTGAGTAAAGTAGCTGCTATTGTTAGTTGACACAACAGAAAGGCGTAGTATTTAGTATATGTTACTACTTTCCTTATATACATAATGTATAAGGAAAGTATTGTGACGGGGTCGAAAATTCGAATTCGAGCTTTCGACGGGAGTGCACGTTTCAAGCATCCCTGATCACGAATCAAACATTTTTGAACATCTGTGTGTGTGTGTGTGTGTGTTTGTGTGTGTGTGTGTGTGTGTCAGTGAGTCTGTGGAGACGATAACTGACAAACGAATGGATCGATTTGAACGAAATTTGGTGCAAAAATTGCAATCGGTAGACACTGGAAGCCTATTGTTTTTATACGCAATCGAATGTTCAGAACCCCCCAAAATTTTCGAGTGAAATTTTGAAAAAATCGTCAAAAAATCAAAACCACTAATAAAGTTACGCAAATAGACATTTCTTATGTAATTTTTCATTAGAAAACGATTGACATAAATTTTAGAATGCTAACATGAACTATTCTTGAAATATTGTACATTTTTCAAAAAAATTATCAAAAAGCCTTATAAAATAAAAAAAAAATATTTCCTATTGAGAAACATGGTCACTCTTCATATGTAATACCATGCGATAAATTGGGTGACATCATTCTCGTGGATCTAGCTCGTTCCATTCATGAGAAAAATACTTTGAGTAATACTTTTGTATTTGAACTCCAAATAGTCATTTATCTGCTGTAAGAATAACTTATTTCTCATTCTATAACACTTGGTGAGATTTTGGCGACGAATTTGGCGGAATGTCGTCAACTTGGCGACTTTTTATATATCGCCAAATTAACGAAAATCTCGCCAAATGGTTAAAAATGACCCTAAATCAATGAAAATGACGACTAATTGACAAAAATTCAATATCTTGGAAAGAATATAAGTATTTATTATAAGAATAAGCTATGTTTTGCTGTAAAATTAGTAAATTCATTGCATTATATAAGGAAAGTCATGTGCTGTCCAAATTAAATTTTTTTTGATTAATTTTAAATTAAAGTTTCCCTAATTTATGAGTATAATTAACCAGTATTACTTTCCTTATATACATAATGTATAAGGAAAGTATTTTGACGTGGTCGAAAATTCGAATTCGAGTTTTCGACGGGAGAGCACGTTTCAAACATCCCTGATCACGAATTAAACATTTTTTAAGTGATGTCTGTGTGTGTGTGTGTGTGTGTGTGTGTGAAAGTATGTGTGTGTGTGTGTGTGTCAGTGAGTCTGTGGAGACGATAACTGACGAACGAATGGACCGATTCGAACCAAATTTGGTACAAAAATCACAATCCGTAAACACTGGAAGCCTATTGTTTTTATACGCAATCGAATGTTCACAACTCCCCTGAATTTTCGAATGAAATTTTGAAAAAATCGTCAAAAAATCAAAACCACTAATAAAGTTACGCAAATAGACACTTCTTATGTTATTTTTCATTAGAAAACGATTGGCATAAATTTTAGAACGCTAACATGAACCGTTCTCGAGATATTGCACATTTTTAAAAAAAAATTATCAAAAAGTCATATAAAATAAAAAAAAAATATATTTCCTATTGAGAAACATATTCAATTTTCATACGTAATACCATACGATAAATTGGGTGAACTCATTCTCGTGGATCTAGCTCGTTCCATTCATGAAAAAAGGTACTTTGAGTAATACGTTTGTATTTGAACGCCAATAGTCATTTGTCTGCTGTAAGAATAACTTATTTTTTCGACCATAGCGCTTGGCGAAATTTTGACGACGAATTTGGCGGAATGTCGCCAACTTGGCAACTTTTTGAAATGTTGCCAAATTAACGAAAATCTCGCCAAATTGATAAAAATGACGCTAAATCAATGAAAATGACGACTAATTGAAGAAAATTCAATATCTTGGCAAGAATATAAGTATCTACTATAAGAATAACATTTTTTTTACTGTAAAAGTAGTAAATTCTTTGCATTATATAAGGAAACTCATGTGTTGCCCACATCAGATTTTTTTTTTTATAGTTGTAGGATAGAGTGCAGAATATAGGGAGATAAAAATAAATTGAAAGGTAAAATAATTTTGAATACGCGGGAATATTCTTTATTGTTTCAGTTCTTCTTTGCAATGAGCTAATAAGTTATTTTTACAAAATTGACAGTTTATAAATAAATATTTTGGGGGTTTCGCCATACAAATACATACAATGCAGGACTTCTTATCTTATCCCAGCGACACCTGAATTATTGTCTCAAACGATATTGGCGTTTTCTTAATATGAACTTTTAACTCGTTACTTTTACTTTCATGAGTAAAACGTTTATCAAGGTGACACGAAAAATTCATTGAGGTACTATAAAAGCAAAATAAAATTTCTGATGCCGGAATTTTCTCTACAAAATGAATTACAATCTTTTTTTTTCAGAAAATAAAATTTGGAGTCCTTTAATGACTCGATGCCGTTAATTTATCGTAGTTGCAATTTTTCTTGAGAATCAGTAATTATTTCCAAAGATTTTTTTTTAAGTCAAAATCGTGAACATTTGAAAAACATCGCTCCTTAATGCTCCATAAATTACGTCATTCATTTGATTATAATAATTACATAAAAAATTACATAAAAATATAAGGTGCAGTTATTACATAAAAATAATATTAATAATTACATAAAAAATGGTATTTCCTTTAATATTTTTATTTATTTTTTTTTTCGTGACAAATATTTGAAAAATGAACTTTCTCCTGGTTTAACCTTTTTGAAAATTAATAGGCGTTTTATGTTTGTTACCCACTGAAATAATCATATAAAACTCTTTCACATGCGAATTCTTCAACATGTTTTTGGGACATCATGTCCATAATCATACAGGCTTATACAAATTGTTTTATCATTGAAAAATAATTTATCCTTATTCAAGTATGCTGCAAATAAGCTAGTTTTAACGCTATAGCATACCATCAGTGGCGTCGCCAAGCGGGGAGGGGGCGTCATAATCCCTCCTACCCACCCAGGAATCGTGCCTATTGAATTTCAAAGATGTGATTTTTAGAGAAATGGAAAACTAAATATTTGTTTACTACACCCCCCTCCCCATCCCGGCACTAAAATTTTTTTTCTGGCGACGCTGCTGCATACTGTGATTCAAATTAAATATTTCACCACGAGGTATTTCTTTATTTTATTTTGGAAGATGTTATAGATATTTATTCTGAATATATATATATATATATATATATATATATATATATTTATACAAGTGTGACATAATTTAAAAAGAAAATTCCGAATTTTATGATTTTATGCGATTTTAAACCAATAAATTAGAAAAAAAATTAAGAGAAAATTTACAAAATCGGTGCTGAAAATTATAATTTTTTTCTCATTCCTTATTTTGTTGAATAGCAAAGGTTACAATACTTTAACTGGAAATATTTTGTTTATTGTGTTTGAAATTTATTGTTTAATATGAATAACCACAAAACATTTTCAAGAGTGTGTAGAATATTTATAATTTTTTATTCCAAATATTCTTGGACTCTTCTAAGCAAAATATCTGCTGACGCTATAAAATTATGAAAACATTTTCAAGCAATGAGACAGAGTCCAGTAAATATTCTAGTAAAAGATTCATTCCCCCACAGCAGAGAGCAGAATAACAGTACTTAAATATGCTGTCTAATAAGGCATTTTATTCTACAGTAAAAATTAATGCTAAAATATAAAGAATAATTTTGGCATATTTATTATAGACGAACGAAGAGAAGCCCATTCTCAATTCCTAACGAAGCAAAATCAACATTTGCTTGAATTTTGTAATCCCTTTTAATCGAAAACTACAAAAGGTAGGAAGGTGAAATTTTGCATACCTACGTTAAATTGCACGCAGATTTACAGAATCACAATTTCAAGTATCAAAACGAACTATAATATAGCGAAACGCCCATTATTGAACTGCCCATGCTCACTGCGCTTTCTACAAATAGCTTGTAAGAAAACCATTATTGTACAAAAGTTGAAAATGAGTCTAATATTAAGCTTCACTACCCTATGTTTTTATACAGTTGCTAGAAGAAAGTGACAAAAAAAAACGCATACCATGAAGTTAAAGAGTTATCCTTTACTCCCATTATATATGCAATAATAAAACGCGAATCTATGGAAATACATTTTGGTGATTTAAATGTGTTAATTTGATTCAGTTGTTTTCCTTATTGAAATTTTCTTTATTTACAATTTAAATTTTAAGAACTTATATATGCTCTTTTGTATTAGGATTCTCAAATATTGAAATTATTTTTTCATAAATTGTTTTGTTAAATTAACTCTTAATTTGAAATTTTGCTTGCGAGTCCAAAGCCAGGCTTTTGCCAGTATACGTATAAAATGCATGTTAAAACTTTAAGAAACAAAGACAATCAAAGTTGGCTGTTATTAAATATTTTTAATAAAATCTGCATGCCACTGATGAAGGACATAATATCACACGAAAGCGCTCTGGTTATATAATTTCCTGCTGCAGCAGGTGCAATGCTTCTGCCGGCGATTTCCATGGACGCCAATGTCTGCAAAGGGGAGTCGAACTGTTTGTGGGATAGGGTATGTCAAATACTTGTCTTTTTGGAAGGTTCTTCGTTTGGGATGGACGCTGTCCCACCCGTAAGCAAAAGGTTAAATGCATTTTTTTCGAAACGGAGTTTTCAAAGGTTTTACATTTTTAAAATACTCCATGCGTCTTAATTTTTGCTTGAGATGCATGAAATTTGGTAAGAAGACACCTTTCATACTTTTTAATGAAACTGGGTATGCATTTTATAATTGGACGTTATTAAGGTAATTAAAAGTGAATAATAACCCAATTAAATGATGAAAAATTAAATTTTAATGCAGAAAAATATTTTTAAAAAGTTAACATTTTAAGGGATTTAAAAATGAATACCCAAATTTGTTCATAATATGTTTTTGAGTGATCATACTGTAAAATGAATTAAAAATGGGAACAAATGGCACGCAAGGAGCATTCTCAAATTTTCGTTAAAAAAATTAAATTAAAAAAAAAAATACAAAATTGAAAAAAAAACTGAATGGTATTTTATATAGTAATGTTAAGAAGAATATTTATACAAATTTTCATGTTTCTAAGTCAATAAATAAATAAAAAAAATTTCAACGTCCACCGTCCCCTTAAAGACATTTAATAACAGTCATCTTTGGTTGCCTTGTGTTGCCTGTTGTTTTTTAAAGTATTGCTTAATTAACGTGTTTTCTATGCAATTTTATGTATATTAAAAATCTATAGCTTTTAACTTAGACTTTGGTATTAGTACAAAGAGTTGAAATGACATGTTTGTGCACCATAAAAATTACTCTGAGCTCCGGAGCTCACTCATGTATGAATAGTTGGAAATTTCTACCCTGTTTAGACCGATTTCCTTTATGAAGAGCAAAGTGTATGAAACAACTACTCAAAATCGGGTCAAATTTCTTTTTGAAAGACGATTGTCGTCAAATCTTTGAGATTTGCCCCTTGAGCGATGTGATTGCTTGCTTAGCATTCCAGATCCTACCACGAGATCCAAACGGGTTCAGAACTGACAGGAAATGGTTAAAACCTAGTCCAGCTCTCTTTCATAATCATGACGATGGCGAGAGGTCAAATAGTATATCATTTGCGTCGATACCTGAATTGGTCTGTTTTCCAAATGAGACTTCGGATGATTGGGTAAATCTGGAATGAAAACAATGCGGATGAAAGGGTTAATGTAAGGTAATTCAAGCGGTTCGTGTATGACCTGGGAAGAGTAGCTGGTAGCTCGTCTGAGTGCAATCCAGGTGATCAGGATTCAGCGGCACTGACTTCGTGGCTTCAAGACATTTTTTGAACACCAATAATTTTGTTGTGGGTTCCTTAAACCCCTAATATTTTTGTGCGTATTTAATGGGGAAAATATACGTATACGCATATATGAATAATTTTTTTTTGTTATCCTTTCTTTAAGTATTTCATTATTTATTCCCTGTTACTTTCCTTATATACATAATGTATAAGGAAAGTATTGGGATGGGGTCGAAAATTCGAATTCGAGTTTTTAACGAAATTAACGAAAATCTCGCCAAATGGATAAAAATGACACCAAATCAATGAAAATGACGACTAATTGACGAAATTTTTTATTATAAAAGTAGTAAATTCATTGCATTATATAAGGGAAGTAATGTGTTGCCCACATCAGATTTTTTACTATATATAAAGTCGGTTGTATAGAAATGTACCCCTCACACTGTTTATTGCATTCCAAATACAAGGTTTTAACTCAGAAATGATTTAAAAAGAAGCGTGTTGACATTTTTAACATTTTAGTAAAAATTCCTAAAAATATATTTTACATTTTTTGCTATTTTTTATGAAAATAATTGAGATGGAAATGCACACAATATCGATATATTGTATATAATAATGTTGTGCCTTCAAAAGCAAAATAAATGAAATAAATAATTATCTAAAAAAGAAAATATTTTTTTGTACTTAACTATAATTTGCTTCATTTTAGTATTTCAGACGTCTTATTGCGCCAGACAATCTATCTGAGAGAATAAAATGTAAATTAGACTTAAATCCTTTAAAAAATTCATGGGTCATTCGATATAAAATTTCCGTAACCCCCAATAGATTTGCAAGTCGGTCCCTATACCAGGATTAGAACTCCGGTTCCAGACAAGCCTTGCTTTGAGCTAATGTCTAATACTCTAAGAGATCTATCAATTTTCTGTAAGAAAAATTTAAATGCCCAATACTCTAACAAGAGTTATCATTTTCGGTGAGACCAAATGTAAATGTTTAGTACTCTGCAAAGTCAATCCATGTTTTGTGAGATCAACTCAAAACTCTCAATCCTTTACAAGGTATATACATTTTCCATAAGATCAAATTACATGTTTAGTACTCTGCAAAGTCAATCCATGTTTCACGAGGTCAACTTAAAATGCTCAATCCTTTACAAGGTATATACATTTTCCATAAGATCAAATTAAATGTTTAGTACTCTGCAAAGTCAGTCCATGTTTTGCGAGGTCAACTTAAAACGTTCAATCCTTTACAAGGTATCTACATTTTCCATAAGATCAAATTAAATGTTTACTATTTTATAAGGTCTGTCATTTTTCTATGAGATTAAAATAAAATATGGAATACTGTACGAGGTTTATCAATTTTCTGTGAGATCAAATATAAATGATCAATAATCTACAAAATCAATTTTTTGTGAGATTAAATTAAAATGAACAATACTCTGCAAATCTATTTTCTGTGAGATTATACCAAGGAAAGGCATTTTACACACACACACACACACAAAAAAAAAAGAAAAAAAAAATCATCAATCTTTATCAAACCAGTTGCAAACTCATCATCAGTCGGAGTTTATAATTTTAGCGCTAGGTATAACAATTTTAATGAATAAGATTGTCCGCCGAATAACATACCCCACTCTCAATATATTATTTATATTATTCAATTTTAAATATTTATACACATACTATTTATATACTGACTGTATGGCAAGCATTAACTAGTAGGACACACTTTGAAATACAGAAGGAAAATAGTCACCTCAGTAGCTCTAAGATCAGCAGGAGATCAATGGTTTGATTCTACGCTGAGCAAGATTTCTTTACAAGGTTGCCCAATGAACTTAATTCTAAAGGTTAACTGCAGTAGATGACTTAGATCTGACTAAGATTGACATTGGAGTTTTTGAAGATTCCTGCGATTTATATAAGCAATTTAACTCCACGGAGAAATACTTAGAGCAGGATGACATTGTTTATAAAAAGTAAACAAACTTAAAATTCAAAATTATGTGTAAATTCCTATAGTATTCTAAATGGCAGTGTTATCTAAAACATTCTATTAAAATAAATCTCTGGTTTCGTTATACAAAATTATTTTCACTGGCAGATTTGAAGAATAAAGCATCCTGGTTCTGTTTGTAAACAAATTTATAAAAAATATGAAATTTGCTCGATATATGAAATGTCATCATAAGATATACCCGTACCATTTTCATTCTGTTTCAACAATTGGCTAATCACAATTTGAAAAATCTTTGCCAAAATAAAACATATGACTTAAGAAATTGAAAATATTAACAATTTCCACAATCTCGAAGACCGTAATTGATGTAATCCAGTTAAAAATGCAATACCGTTCATTTATAAAAATTATTTTTGTATCCATCTCTTCATTATTTAAATCGGGAAAATATTAATAAAACTCGCTTGTCGTATAAATATATTGGATTTAATTCCATTGCTAAGCAACATGATATATTTTTATCCAAATGAATTTACGGATAAAATATTATTTGCACAATACTATTTCTATGAAAACTTCGATTTGTATTAATATATCGATTACCCCTGGTCTTTGGAGATTAAAACATGGACAAGATTTTAAATGGGGTTATTTCTAGTCTACTTACAAAATTCGGTGCTGCCATTTTCCCGTTAGGATGAGACAAACACACGCACACACATACACACATACATACCCACAGACAGATTTTCAATTTTATTTATATAGACCTATATTTACAAATTTATAAAATTAATGATTTAATACGGACACTGTAAATTCTCTAGGCATACTCTATATTTTCTAGTTATACGCGAACAAAAATATAACATTTCAGAATCTATTGTATGCAGATATTAGCGAAAATACCATATCTCTTGCATATTACCAACATAGAACATTATAAGCTCGGATAAACTTCTTTTTCCTGCTCCTGTGTTCTTAATGGCGCATTAATCTTCGTAAAACAAGGCATTAAACAATATCCCTGACCCAGAGCGTTGCATTGATTAAATCAATAGAAAACATTGTTGCCAGCATCTTCTGCTAAGAATAATATTCTTAATACAAGCAGACTATCTCGTTAGGATATCTTGACGTCTCGCATCGTCGTATAAAGCACGACGGGATGTGGAAGAAAGAGTTCAGAAACGTGCTTTTTTGACCAGGAATGTTTTGCGACCTGTTGGGGTACGGTCAAACTGTGACCGCAGGCTTTTTCTAGAATTTTTACTTTGCAAAGTAAGTGTTAATGGAATGAATATGCGGAAGATAGAGTATGGGAATAAACTGGTAGGAATGTAAGAGAAGCTGCGTTTTCGGTTTTAAATTTTTGTGTTTGTTGGGCGTAGACATTGTCATAATTGACTGCTATTTATTGCTATATAGTTTCTGGTGATAATCCTTGATTTAAAATATATGATGTGGGCAGCACGTGGCTTTGTCTACATAACTAAATGAATATTTTTTTCTTGGCAAAATAATCGTGTGCACGAATTCACATCACAATGTTTCTGTCATTAAATTAACACCATGTAAATTTAAATTCGGCGTTTTTAGCAATTTTTTGACGTCAGAATACAAAACTACTACAAAAAGTGTCTTCTCCCATGAATGGAATGGACAAGATCCATGAGAATGATGTTAACAAATTTGTTACATATTATTGCAAATGAAAAAAAAAATCTGATTATACTTCTATAATTTTATGCAATTTTTTTGGATGAATTTATTTGAAAAATGTGCGATATCTTAAAAGCGGTCTATGATAGCGTTCTAGAGTTTGTGTTATTTGTTTTCTAATAAAATATTATGCATGAAATCGTTTTTTATTCAACAGTATTCAAGATCCTGATTTTTTTAATGATTTTTTTGCAGAAATTTATAGGAAAATCGTACAATATCTCAAGAATACTTCATACTTGGTTTCAAATTTTGTGTCATTTGTTTTCTAACGGAAAAATAAGTCTAAAATTATTATTTTTTTATCATATTTGAAGGTCCTGATGTTTTAATAATTTTTCCAAAAATGTATTAATTGGAGAAGGTGGTGGTGGTGGTGGTGGGGTGGGGGGTGGGGGTTCCGAACATTTGATCACGTTTAAATTCAATAGGGTATTCACTAATTGTTATAATCGTACCAATTATTTTCGAAGTGTTTCATTCGTTCATAATATTGCCTTCACACGCGCGCACGTACACCCCCCCTTCCCCACACATAGATATTACCTCAAAATTATTCGATTCGAATTTTCGACCCCCCCCCCCCTGTCACAATACTTTTCCCAAACATTTTACTATAATATAGGGCAAGTAATAGATTATAAGTCTCCACTGATCATTTTTAATACATTATATTTTACATATTTTATGTCAATTTGTATACAAATTAGTATGAAAGTAAAAAATGTATTCTTCATGATCTTTTGTTTGTATGTGGCTCTTTTAAAAAATTTCTTAATTCTTAAATATATAAAAACATTTTTAATTATTAATTCTATAAATATTTTCTTAATTGTTAGAAATATCTGGATTGCAGAGCTCCACTTTATTTTCTCACGTATTATTCGTATTCCAGATTCTTTCAGATTCTGGATTTGTTAGGTTTGCCTGTTTTAAAATTAGATTATAATACAAAATAAAATTATATCTTATTATGATATTTTGTTTACAAGTAATTTATTTAAAAACGTTTGAGCAAAGATCCTTGAGGAATTTTTATTTTCAAGTTGGCAACAGTTTAGTTAAATGAAGCTAAGGAATTATGGAGTTATAGAGAAGGATATAAAACTCCCATGGATGAAAAGCTTGAAAATATCATCATGCTTTGAGAAATATATCTAGGTGTCGTTAATGCTAATAACATCGCATCTGTTCTCATTTGACACAACAGAAAAGATGGGTTTAGTATATAAGTTTTTGATTTTTTTTTCTAGTTGAAGTTCTCTAATTAAGAGTAGAAGTAGTAGTAAGTTTTTGTTTCTCTTTTCAAGACAGAAACATGGAGGCAGAAATAAATTAAAACAGGAAATGAATTTGAGTAGGTAAATATATATTTTATTGCTTGAATTGCAATTTACATTGCACTTATGATTTATTTTTACGAAATTTCAGGTTTAAATAATTTTTATTTAACGTATACCACCCTATCGCCATAGAAATCAACGAGCTTATATACATGGAGACACTATTGGCGCTGGTGCCATAAGTTAAAGATCTTTCTTGACGTGACGTCATATACAGTCTATCAGCTTACTACCTCAACTCTACGATCTTGCTATTTGCTATTGAATGAATCTATTGATATTTTAATTATATTTCGTATATCTTGTTTTAATTTCGTATATTTTGATTTCAATTTTCCCAAAAACAAATAAATTAACTGGTTGTGACGTCTGCGGTGGCTTATGGCGTATAATGTTGCTAGAATGAGAGTAATATCTCCATGCATATAAGCTCGTTGGTAGAAATGCATACAGTAAGGATGGACTTATCTTACTTCAGCACCACCTGAGTTATCTCAAACGATTTTATCGATTTCTCAACACGAAGTGTTAACTTTTCTCTTTGCCCCCATGCATTAGATGCATTCAGCCCATCTCTGCCAAAGCATGCTATTTTAATACCTTTTGCATGCTTAAAGAATATAAAATTATCAGTATTTTGTACTGAATAATACTATCATTGTTCAGTATTCATCGATGTTTTTCTATAAGAAAAAATTCTATGATTATCTTACACTTAATTCGTATTCCAATAATGCGCATTGCAAATAAAAACGAATATTTTCGACACGAAAACAATATTCACCTTTAGCGAAGGAAATAAAATGATTAGTTCTAGTCTTTCACACAATGTTTCTGAAAACAAGAGATTTATGAAAGGGGCTTTCAAATGATGGCACTTAATGTATGCACACTTGATTTTCTACTGAACTATTAAGAAATTTGAATTTTTTTTTTTTTGCACACTTATTTCGTATAGTCATACGAATTTTCTGAAAAACCGGAAGTGACATTTCCAGAACCGAAGTTGCAAATCCTTGGTGAATCCCCCACTCCCTCCAAAATTCGATGCTGAATCCATATCAGTCATCGTCTAAGCTTTTTATATCGCCAATCCTGAGAAATAGATAATGCAAGGAAAATGTAAATGTTTTAATCGGAAGTGATACCTCTTGAACCTAAAGTGGAAATTTTCAGTGAGACCCATATTCCTACTAGAATTTAATGTTAAATCCATATCAATCATCATTTAAGCTCTATCTGTAGCTGGTTCTTGAAAATAGGATGTGGATGTTTCAAGGAGATATCTAAAGCGGAAATCGAAAAAAAAAAAAAAAATCCGGGAGTTGGCAATCTTAGTTAATCCCCCACCACTTTAGAAACTTGATGCTGAATCCCTATCAGCCATCGTCTAAGCTTTATCTAGAGCCAATTCTGAGAAAAAAATGTTGCAAGGGAAATGGAAATGTTTTAATCGGAAGTGACATCTGTTGAACCTAAAGTGGAAATCTTCAGTGAGACCCACATTCCTACTAGAATTTAATGCTGAAGCGATATCAGTCACCATATAAGCTCTATAGCCGATTCTAAAAAATAGATGTTTCAAAGAAAATTAACATTTCTAAACCGGAATTAGGAAAATACCGGAAGTAAGAATCCTAAGTAAACCTCCTGCCTCTTCCAGAAATTTATGCTGAATCTATATTAGTCATCATTTAGGCTCTATTTATAGCTAATGCTGAAAAATGGATGTTTTAAGGAAAGTTTCGGAGCAAGAAGCGGGAAAAAATGGAAGTACAAAACCTTTGTCAACTTCTACCATCCATCCCGAAATTCGATATTGAATCCTCATCAGTTGTCATCCAAACTTTTTCTATACCCGATTAAAAATACAGATGTTGCAAGGAATATGCAAATTTTTAATCGAAAGAGACATCTGAAGAACCGGAAAGGGAAATCCTTTGTGAGACATCTTATCCCTCTGAAATCCCTCTTATCCCTCTGAAATTTAATACTAAATTCATATCAGTCATTACCTACGCTTTATTTATAATCAATCTTAAAAAATAGATGTTTCAAAGAAAATTTTCAAACCGAAGGAAATTCCTATTCCTCCCCACTTCCATATCTCCTTTGAAATTTGATGCTGAATCCATATCAGTTACCTTCTAAATACTATCTATACTAGATCCTGGGAAATAATGCTGTAAAACAAACTAAAAAGAACATGGCAAATTTGATTGCCGCCAGTAAAATGTAGTAACGATATGTACATAAGCTATTGAATTATCTTGTTACAACTCTCTCTCTCTCTCTCACACACACACATATATATAAATATATTTAGTTCAGATAATAAAGTTGGTATATTAAAGTAGATTACTGTTGATATATACAATTTCCTTCAATAACGATTTTCAAAATAGTTTCCTCGTTTCATCTACCACAACTAACTATATTCTAAAAATAATAATTTTTACTCTATTTTCAATAATGTCATCCAGATAAATTTCAAATAATTTTGTTCTAATTATGGTGCATATTTTCATAACATTATTTACAATTGAAAAGTAAGATAATTATCAATATGTCAGTGACACTGCTTATGTGGGGAAAATGAGAGTTTTAAATACGCCAAGGACGTAAATGATATTAAGAAGTATGCAATACAATAATGATGAATCCAACTCATAGGCGTCGCTAAGATGTTGCCAACATGAAAAAATAAATTTTTAGTAAAACTTACAAGTTAAACTTTAAAGAACTTGTGAAAGGAAATTCATAAAAAGCTACATGTTTTTCTTTTCCACTGATGCAATGGGCTTAAACAAGTACAACGCTCAAACAAACCAAACGCAGAATTTATGAAAACTCATACATATGCAATTAAGCTTAGTATAACTTTCCTCAATATAATTAAGGTATTATTTCTAAATCCTCCTAACAGATATTAGTGACCGGGGAATATCGCCTCAGCTGCTCATTCTGCTTTCAAGAAAATTACATCTCACGTTCGAATAATAAATAAAGTAAGACCCCAGAATTAATAAAATGGACGAAAACATATTTTATAGCCAGCACATTTAGATGGATGGAGAACTTTATTTCGTTTTAGTATTTATATTTATAAATTTATTTCTTACTTTCCCTTCAATACATATAGAGTTCCTAAAAAAGTCTTTAAGCACACTCAATAACTTTGTAAGAAAATGTCCATGCGTGTACTCGTTAGGTCTATTCATATGGTCATATTTTGTGTAGTATTGCTTTGAAATAGGGATAATGGATATATGAAATTATTGAATTCGATCTCTGTAAGTATAAACGCACTTCCTGCGTGCTTTCACAGACATTTTAATCTTTTACAATCAACTTCTTTAAGGACAAAGCAGACATTTTTCACATGGACGTTTCACTAGCTTTGTAAATACCCGAGTAAACAGCCAACGGGCAAATACCTGAAAATGGTTGAACGATGCAAAAGACCTATTTCACTCTCAGAATCATAACCGGAACCTCTTTCCGCTTTCAATCATTAAGCAGTGAGTTTTCTTATCATCAGGGATATAAGTCGTCGTTTTTAAATTAAAGTTTTGAAATTTTGAATTTTTTGTGCTTGACGTAACTTTACTTTCAGCAGCCTGATTTACGAAATAAAGGGATTTAAAAGAAGCACAAAGAGCGAAGAATGAATATATTTTAAGCTGCCTTCAAGATATTTACTTTCTCTACTGTTGTAAAGAAAAACTATTGCTTTGCTTGTATTTAACACGTTTAAAAAGTGTTTATAATATTACGCGTTTACGCGTTTTTAAAGCTACTCGTATACGCGTTTTTAAAGCTACTCGCAGAAGCGTTTTTAAAGCTACACGTTTACGCGTTTTTAACGTTAACACTTTGTTTGAATTGCTATAAAAGCGTTTTAAAAGCTTCTGTGCATATTTCGAACACTTTTAGGAAGTTGTATATCTGTATGTATGTATGTATGTGTGTGTGTGTGTGTGTGTGTGTGTGTGTGTGCATTCTCTGAGGCAGGAACACGAGAATTCAAGAACGATGGTATGTGTCGCTTTGAAATTCTATGTGTAGATACATGATTTAAAAAACTAGAACATAGAATTTTTTTCTAATTTGTGTAATTAGAACATAAATAATTCGGAATTTAAGGTTTGCATACCACTATTTCTATGTAGAATTGAGACAATATACAAGCTTAGTATCTCTAAACGGGAAGGAGTCGACAATCGAATGGAAGAGAAGGGGTTACTGTGCTAAATTTAGTCTTCCAAAATGTTCGAACATATTCATTATTTGATGATACAGCGATTTTCACTAACTGACAACAAGCTTTTACTCTCATCATTTCATGGCAAACATGCGATCTTTGATATTCCTATATAGAAAAGAAATGGGATGGAGAAGGCATTTACTGGTGGTAATGCTTATATTAGAAACATATCTTAGTCGTATAGTTATGATTAGAGTCGTTCAGGGGCGCGAAAGTGGATACATTCGAAACTGAGAGTTAACGTTGTAGGCAAGAATAGTTGCCAAGAATGTACACATCGACGACAACAAGGAATAATTTATTCTGTACTTGGTTATTACTTATCTACTGCTGCGAAACCTAGTCTAAACCTAATCAACCGCTCTTATTTAGAAATAAAAGGTTCTGAGGAAAATGTTTGGCTCAATTAACGAAAATGGATTATGGGAGTAAGAGATAACAAAGAAATTGTGGAAAAATTAAATTAAGTTGATATTAGTACTGACATTACTGACTTAAAAATGGGAAAGCTCAAATAGCTGGGGCACATTCAGCTAATAAATGACCTCATAACTAAAAAAGTCTTCATTTCAAGAGCTGGTGGACAGCTAAGAAACAGACTCGCCTTGATGAAGTGCAAGCGAAAATGAAAGATAAGAACTGGGCTGTCCTGAGGCAGGTTCATATTCTAAAAGGGATTGTGATGCAGTGAGTAGCATTAAATATAAAATCGAAAACATTTTTATCCAGAAATCTGCTTCCATTTATGATTAACTTAGCAGTGAAAAGAATGTAAATCGGTCGAATCGTTTTCATGCTATACGTAATTGTTACAGAAAAACAAAATCTGGTATTTCCATCCCTGTTATTTCGCGGGTAGATGCAAATGAACGAAACTTATAATCTCTAGACCAAATTTTATCGACTGAAAACAGTTTCATCTGAATAAATTGCAGATTCAACAAAGTTTAAATATACACTTTTATGTAGTATTTACTCTGTATAAAATCGAAAATTATTTTAAGCTATAAATATTCTCCTCATTAATTTTAAAAAACAAGTGAAAAACTAAGTTAATTCATTTAGCCGTTCATGAGTCATAATTGTCATGACAGACAGACAGAAATATGTTCAGGGTACATTAAAAGGGATTATCCGATAATATTTCAAATTCGAAAATTTTGGGGAAAACTCCATTTTTTCTATACAGCAGTATGGAAATGTAAAAATTTGTAACAAAAACATATTTTTATGATGACTTCCGAAATGTATTTAGTACTTTTTTATTCCAAAAGTACTAACAAAATTCAAAATCACCTGTGAAAAGTAGCTTCGGGTTCTACATAAACCAGTTTTGCCTCTAAAAATTTAATGCCGACAGGAAACTAATCCTTCCGATACTTATTTCTTCTGCTACTTGAAGGCGACGAGCGTTTATAGAGGAATCAATGAATGGAATCAATAACACTAATAGGATTACGGTTGATTGATTAATCGCATCACGTATAATTCTATTACAGTTATCCATGTACTATTTCATTCAGTCTTTCGTAAACGCTTATTCCTTGAGTAATTGCATAGAAGCATGTTTTAAACGTTTCTTAAGAATAAGATTGATTAATCAATGCAATTAATTGAAAATCTGATATGAGCGAAGTGCATTGACGTAGGCCTCGATTCAAATTAACCTTTTCTTTCTTTATATATATTAATTTGGGCTTTGTAACGCAAAATAATACACGAAATAGATTGAAATAACGTAGAATTTGTGGTTTTAAGACAATTTCCTTTTTTATTTGATGATTTGGAGCACTTTAAATGACGCCAAATCGCCAAATAAAGAAATAGAAATATTTCAAGAACTGTTTATGTTAACGTTATGAAAGTTATATTAAGAATAGATAGCAAGTCTGATAATAACAGATGGAAAGTTATTTAAACTAGGGACACCGAGATATTATTCTCAAGTTATTATGGTATTTTTTTCATCCATAGGAGTTTTATCTCTTTTTTCTAACGCTATGCTTCAACATTTACATGTTTTTTTTAATGAAAATATTACTGTTTTATTAGTAAATATCTGTACTGATTTTAAAACATATAATTTCGAAGATATGCGCTTTAATATAGTAACATAATTGACTCTTCTGATTTTTTAAGGAAATACATAGTAGTTTTCGAGGTTAAAATGACATATGTATTTGGCTATGACATTGATTTTAAATAAAGGAATTGTTTTCTCATATTTTTAAAAGGAAATTGCTATACTTTAACATTTTATGTTGTTAATATGAAAATATTGCGGTTTTATTAATACATATCTAGATTGATTTTTAAACAAATGATTTTGAAGATATGTCATAGTTTGAAAAAGAAATAATAGTGTTCACTGTCCCCAAGATAGTTTTTAAACTAAGTCATCAAAAAATTTTTTTTTCATAAAAGTGGAGCTATATAATGCTACTATACTCTAAACCAAAAACATTTGAAAATATTTTACAGAAAAGTATTTTTGAAAAATTATAAATACTAACTTTTATGTCTTTTTTATAATCAGACAAAAACATTTTTTTCCAATTTTTTTTTTAAAATTTAAAGTTTGAGGAATGCGTGCATACTTATTAGTTCAACATGTATATTCACTTCGAAGCAAATAGGATAATAGTCTTTTTTGTAATCTTGCGCACTGATACAATGATTTGAAAATGCAGAAAAGAAGTTTTAAAGAAACGTCAAACTAAGGGAAGTTACAATGCATACAAATGCATTTTTTACCGAGTACTCTTTCCCACTTTCCCTTAAAAAAATATTAAGCACTTTTCAAGGACTTTCAAGTATCATGTAATTTTTTTTCAAGAACGTCTACCAACCCTTCGTTATGAAGTTGTATGTGTTTCTGAGAGGAAAAATAAATAGCTAAGTTATTAACACTTTACAGCAAAGTTGAAAAGTGTTTATGACTTTGTTCATTCCGTCTGTCTGTCTGTCTGTCTGTCTGTCCGTTCGTTAGCACGATAACTGCCGTAAAAATGACTTAATCAAAATGAAATTTTAGTATGTTGTTCAGACAGTCTGTAGGACCTATGGGAATATAAATGAATAATATCACCGAATTAGTTTTGGATTGAACCCGGGTTGAAAAAATGAAATACATTGAGTCCTATGGGACCTAATTTTTCAAACATTTTTTAAGCGGATTTAAAATTCACAAATTGCTTCGAAAATTTTAGGTAATATTCAAATTGTTCCATAAAATATATAAAAAAAAATTGAGCAAAATATATTCAGTAGGTTTTTAAATAAAAATTAAAATAATAATAACACTTCTTATATGAAGCGATCACTTGACCATGACATGAAAAGATCACGTGACCCACTTCAAAATGATATATGGCATCCATCTTGTCTCAAAATCGTGATTTTTAAAGTTCTTTTTAATTCATATTGAGTGTTGTATCCATCCTAAAACCACTTTATTTTTTCTTAAATTCTGTACATCTACATACTGAAACAACGCAATTACAATATATTTGAGTTTAAATGCTCATCCAAATTTGATTATTTCTACAACGAAGCCTATTTCACCTATGTAAAATGCAAACAGCAAAATACGTAGAATGAGTTGTATTAGAATTGCTGTATTTTTTTAACACAAAATCATTTAGTTCATGGAGTCTGCATAGCTAATATGAATGAAGTATTCATTGATTTTACAAAGAGAAGGACGATTTTCTTCGATGAAGTTTTACGCATAGAGTTTAATTATTTGTAGTTCCATGGTCTTAATTTTTAAATATAATAAGTTATTATAGTATTGTGATGAATGACATGAATGGGAAATTATTTATGAATGAAATGCTGCTTTTATAGAGAGAGCCAGGCGTGTTATTTTTTCTATGACGTCATTTGAATGAATTTCAGATGTTTTCGATGAAGTTTTCAAATATAATAAATTATCGTAGTATTATAATAATTCTAAAATTATTACCGAGGAATGTATCACATTTTAGAGATGTTTAAGCCAGACAATTTATATTTCAATGCCGTCATTTGAATGAAGTTCATTTTTTTCAATGAAGGTTTAAGTTTTCAAATATAATAAATTAATGTGGTATTGTGATAAGTTTTAAAATATTACCGAGGAATGTATTGCATTTTAGACATGTTTAAATAAAATTGCATTGAAGTTGGAAAGTGTTTCATAATCAATGATTTAAGCATGATTGATCTTTCTTGTTTATTGAAGCCACTGAGAAAATTTTTAGGAAAAAACTATGCTGTTTAGGAAATATTCGGAAACAGCGGAACCACTAGAGAAATTTCCAGGGAAAGCAGAACTTCTTGGAAAAAACACAGTGTCGTGGTTCTTCGGAGCATTTTCATCTCTTCCTTTTTCAAGCACTTAATTATGAAAATGGGAATTTTCAAGTACTTTCAAAGCCTTGGAAATGGTCATCTAAAATTCAAGTACCTTTCCCGATTTTCAAGCACCGGTATGCACCAGCTTAATTTTCGTCTTGATGCGGTTCGCTTTAAATATATATATATATTTAATTAAATTCGAAATATCCATTTTTTAAAGATTTTAAACTTCTATCTCCCCGCAATACCATATATTAACCAAGATTGTGCGAATGATTTTAATTCATCTGAGTGATAATTATTGTAAATTTAATTTTTTTTTTAGTTTTGACATTAAAAAAAAAATCTGATGTGGGCAACACATGACTTTCCTTATATAATGCAATGAATTTACTACTTTTACAGTTGAAAAAAATGTTATTCTTATAATAGATACTTATATTCTTTCCAAGATATTGAATTTTCTTCAATTACTCGTCATTTTCATTGATTTAGCGTCATTTTTATCAATTTGGCGAGATTTTTGTTAATTTGGCAACAATTTAAAATGTCGCCAAGTTGGCCATATTTCGCCAAATTCATCGCCAAAATCTCGCCAAGCGTTACGGACGGAGAAATAAGTTATTATTACAACAGATAAATGACTATTGGCGTTCAAATACAAAAGTATTACTCAAAGTATATTTTTTCATGAATGGAACGAGCTAGATCCACGAGAATGATATCACTAAATTTATCGCATCGTATTACATATGAAAAGTCTACATGTTTCTCAGTAAATATTTTTTATTTATTTTATATAACTTTTTGATAATTTTTTGAAAAATGTACAATATCTCGAGAACGATTCATGTTAGCGTTCTAAAATTTATGTCAATCGTTTTCTAATGAAAAATTACATAAGAAATGTCTATTTGCGTAACTTTATTAGCGGTTTTGATTTTTTGACGATTTTTTCAAAATTTCACTCGAAAATTTAGGGGGGTTCTGAACATTCGATTGCGTATAAAAACAATAAGCTTCCAGTGTTTATGGATTGTGATTTTTGTACCAAATTTCGTTCGAATCGGTCCATTCGTTCGTCAGTTATCGTCTCCACAGACTCACTGACACACACACACACATACACATACTTTCACACACACATACTTTCACTCACACACACACACAGACATCACTTCAAAAATGTTTGATTCGTGATCGGGGATGTTTGAAACGTGCTCTCCCGTCGAAAACTCGAATTCGAATTTTCGACCCCGTCACAATACCTTCCTTATACATTATGTATATAAGGAAAGTAATAATAAAAATAATAAAATAATACTTTTACTAGTGTATTCTCACGCTGATTCTAATTGAAGTGTGGTTCTATAACACATCTTGCGAAAGCGAAGTAGAAGGCGTCATATAGTATTGCTGTATGCTACTTTCTTTCATGAATGGACAGATTTTTTTTACCTCAATGAACTTTCACAGATCATGCATTGAAAAGGCCTGCAAACTGACGGAATGACGCAAGGACGTCGTTATCGCAGAAACCGGATCTCTTCCGTTTGTTGACTTCTGCAAGTGGCGTTCGACACTTGACAGACGATTTGAATTAATCTCTTCTCTCAGCATCTCTCAAGCATCCATCACTGCCGGGTTCCACATCAAAATGTCTGCCTCTCGGCACCTTTGATCACGCATTCGTGCTTGTCTGGGTGTATGCACGATTGCCTGAGTTGTAGGGGTGAACGCCACTGCAGGGCCAGATTGCTCGACACACAATTAGTTTAACGTACGACATTTGAATCGATTTGGTATTACACACAAGCAAATGCGCAGTAAAAATCTATATTTGAATGGTGGAAGTTATTGGGGAAAAAAATGATGTAAAGTGATTGAAAAATTATTTTTAGCTGCTCTTATTTTCATTTCGTACATTTATTTTTATCTTTTCTGCCAATGAAATTGAACGGGTGGTATGATGATATTTCAATATAATATTTCTACAAGGAATTTAACAGGAATACAGAACAAGGACAATACCATGGAGATAAATGTAAGGAGTTAAAACTCCATACTGAGCAAATGCCACTATCATTTGAGACAATAATTCAGGTGGCGCCAGGATAAAATAAGCGTCTCTCCATTGTATGTATTTCTATGGTGAAAGGCTTACAATATTTATTTAAACTGTCAATTTTGTAGAAATTAATTAGTAGCACAATCCAAATTAGACCTGAAACAATAAAGGATATTTCTATTTAGAGATGTGGATTTTCCGTAAAATTTTGAAATGGAAAATTTTCCGCTGCGGAAAATTTTAAAATTATTCTCTATATTCAATTTTAGCTAGAATAATATACTCAGTGACTTTTTAAAAGTATTTATTCTTATATTACAGCTACAGTCAAACATATATTATATAACAAGGGTAAAAAAAGATTTAAATCTCGAAATATTTAAAAAAAATTCTTAAATATCTTATATCTGTTAGAAGCTACAATGTATTATTTTCCTTAAATACTATTGCTTTCGAAAAATTCTATTACATCTATAATAATGTTTTCTCTTCAAATTTCCAATTTTAAAGTATTGCAAAAAAGGAGTGAGAAGGTATGCAAAAGGCATGAGAAATAATTTAAAATTGTTAAGAAACCTTATCAGAATCTTAAATAATTTATTGTTTATTATAGATATAAAAAGTAGATTATAAAATATAATATTGAAAACTACATTAAAAATTATATTGCATTTCGTTCAATACCTACTGATAGTTCAAGGGAAATATTCTGCCATCTTATTAAATAACAAAAGTAAAAAATAAATTATTAGTTTATTATATATATATATATATACATATAAATAAATTAAAAATAAATTATTAAATATATGTAAACATGTTATACGACAAAAATAAAAAATGCTTGTAATTAAACACTTTTAAAAATAAATTATTTTATATAATATTAAAAATGGTTTAAAAAATACCTGCTTGTAATGAAACCTGTGAATATCATAAGAAAAAAGAGACAATTTACAAGATAAGTAAGCATTTTCCCTCAGCAGAACTTGCCGAAAACATTCCATTTCTTTACTGTATGAATTATGAACTTAATACTGAAAGAATAAGCTTCTTAAAACTTTATTTACTTTTTCTGAGAATAAGTGAAATGTCACTTGTACCCTTTTGGTTGTCATCCATTTTCTTTAGAATAAAGCACATCTACACATATTTGCTCCCGCCCTCTTTCATTTTCTTTGGCCAAAATCAGAAAACTCGATTAAAAACTTCTTATAGAGCTTATTGCTTCTCAGAAAAATAGTTTGAAAATAGTTGTACATTCTATTTTCAAATTAATTAAAAAAGAAAAAAGAAGAGTGGAAAATTTTCCAGAAAAACATAACGAAAAATTTTCCCATTTCCAGAAATTTTTCTGCTCTACGTGAAATTTTTTCCACTTCGCAGTTTTATCCATTTGGCGAAATTTTCTTTAATTTGATAACATTTAAAAAAGTCGTCAAGTAGGCGACATTCCGCCAAATTCGTCCGCAAAATCTCGCCAAGCGTTATGGACGGAGAAATAATTTATTCTTATAGCAGATAAATGACTCTATTGGCTTTCAAATACAAAAGCATTACTCAAAGTATATTTTTTCATGAATGGAACGAGCAAAATCTACGAGAATGATGTCGCCAAATTCATCGTATGATATTATATATGAAAAGTGAACATGTTTTTCAATAGGAAATATTTTTTTTTATTTTATATAATTTTTTGATAATTTTTTTTGAAATATGTGCAATATTTCGAGAACGGTCCATGCTAGCGTTCTCTATTCCTACGTATTCAGAATTATTTTACCTTTCAATTTATTTTCATCTCCCTCTATTCTGGACTCTATCCAACAAATGTGAAAAAATATTAATTAATTATATTGATAATTAGGGAATCTTAATTTAAAAATGTTTAAACATACATATACCCAATAACATACCTCCTATTGTGTCAAATGGAAATAAAAGGCGCTTTACTAATACTAGCGAGACTTAGATATAATTCTCAAAGCGTTATGGCATTTTCAAACATTTTATCCATAGGAGTTTTTTTCTCCTTCTCTCTAACTCCATAACAACGAATACAGAATTTCTAGGCAAATCCTTAAGAACCCCGGCCACTTTATAAGGTAAAAGCCCATCAGTGTACCACGTTAAGTCCATCCATAGTAAAATGATCATGCCCGATCAAAAATATAAAAGTGTTTCCAGAACCTCTAGCGGAAAATAAAAAAATCTGATGTGGGCAGCACATGACTTTCCTTATATAATGCAATGTATTTGCTACTTTTACAGTAAAAACAAAATAGGTTATCCTTATAGTAGATACTTATATATTTTTCTAAGATATTGAATTTTCGTCAATTAGTCGTTGTTTTCATTTATTTAGCGCAATTTTATCCATTTGGCGAGATTTTCTTTAATTTGATAACATTTAAAAGTCGCCAAGTTGGCGACATTCCGCCAAATTCGTCGCCAAAATCACACCAAGCGTTATAGACGGAGGAATAATTTATTCTTATAGCAGATAAATGACTGTTGGCTTTCAAATACAAAAGTATTACTCAAAGTATATTTTTTCATGAATGGAACGAGCAAGATCTACGAGAATGATGTCGCCAAATTCATCGCATGATATTACATATGAAAAGTGAACATGTTTCTCAATAGGAAATTTTTTTTTTTTTTATTTTATATAATTTTTCGATAATTTTTTTGAAAAATGTGCAATATTTCGAGAAGGGTTCATGCTAGCGTTCTAAAATCTATGTTAATCGTTTTCTAATGAAAAATTACATAAGAAATGTCTATTTGCGTAACTTTATTAGAGGTTTTGATTTTTTGATGATTTTTTCAAAATTTCATTTGAAAGTTTAGGAGGTTCTGAACATTCGATTGCGTATAAAAACAATAAGCTTCCAGTGTTTAGGGATTTTAATTTTTGTACCAAATTTCGTTCGAATCGGTCCATTCGTTCGTCAGTTATCGTCTCCACAGACTCACTGACACATACACACACACACACACAGACATCACCTCAAAAAGGTTCGATTCGTGATCAGGAATGATTGAAACGTGTTCTCCCGTCGAAAACTCGAATTCGAATTTTCGACCCCGTCACAATACTTTCCTTACTTTCTTTATGCATTATTGTATATAAGGAAAGTAAAAATAAAAATTAAGATAACGAATTTGCTATATAAAGCGAGGTGGAAGGAAAACGTCCATTTCAAAGTTTTAGAGCATTGTTTAATGCGTAAGAATCAACACGGAGAACAACACAGAATGGAAGATGATAAAATACCTGTCAAAAAAGGCGTTTCATCTGAAACTGTAACAAAGTGTCATTTGCAATGCTTTACAAAGCACTCGGTAATATTCTGTCTCCAATTTAAATGTGCATTATTGCTGACGGATTGCATATTTTGTGCACACTGTGCATTAGATGAGTGCATATAAGTTATTTTAGCAGACCCCAACCAATTTGCGAATTGCCATATTGTGTTAAATAAATGCTTTCTATGACACTTTTGGGGTTGATTCCTACTCATTAGCCAATGCTTTACAACTTTGTAATTGGCTTTTTTCATCTGTCTCGCTTTGTTGCCGAATACGTGATTTTAACTTTTTGAAAATTTCTCCAGGGGTGCTGTAGTCTCTTTTATTCGATCGGGCATAATCACTTTTCTATGTACAGCGGGCTCTCGTTAAGACGGTACCCTTTTAAGATGTATTTCTAGTTATTACGTACAAATGCGGATTCCCCGGTTAAGATCTACGGACGTTACATGTTATAAACATCGTTTAATACGTTCGTTTATTTGTTAAGATAGACAAAATTTATTTAATGTTTCAATCAGTAGAAGATGTTCCAGAACATACTTTTGAGCAATTGATTAAAATTGAAAACGGCATAAAAAATATTGTTTACCTTGAAGAAATAAATAATAATTATTTCATTTTATAAATATTAATACGTATAACTGCATTTTGTTTATGCTTTGAATGCTAATATTTTATCATGTTTATCTTATTATACATATTAAAATTCTTTGATTAAAGTTTTGCCTTTTTTTGTTTTATGGTTGTATTTTTCAATGTACCTAGTATGTTACATAAAATTGAGAACAACAAACTTTCATTACCATTTTATTATTTCAATATTATTTTACGTCAGATTTATGGACTCTTCCTATAATTGACTCTCCCTAATACGTACAATAAAATTTGGCCCTTGACTGTTTGTCTCAAAGGAAGATTACTGCATATAACATTTAACGTGCATACTCATCACCTTTCCTTACAAAATTATTGGGAAGTATTTTTTAGAACTAAGGACTTTCCTAGGAATCCTGTATAATATGACTGTACTACATCACTCAATAAGTCTCCGGTTTAACTAAGGAAAACAATTTTTTTTAGAAATTCGACTTTATTCATCAACATACTCTCCTTCAAGAGAGATTCATTCTCATTCCAACGCTCCTCTAACTTTTCGATGCCTTTTTTGTGGAACGATTTGTCTTTGCTCTCAAAATAGGCCCCAGTTTCGGCAATCACTTCTTCATTTGAGCCAGATTTCTTTCCCTGGAGCATATTTTTGGTATCTGCTGAAAGCCAGTAGTCGCTGGGGGCCAGATCTGGAGAGTACGGTGGGTGAGGAAGCAATTCGAAGCGTAATTCACATAATTTAACCATCGTTTTCATCGACTTGTGACACGGGGCATGTCTTGTTGTTTTTGGTCCGACGTGAGCAAACGCAGCATCCACTTCGAAAGCAACTTACGCATGCTCAAATTTTCGTGTAAAATTGTAAACACCTTCTGATATCTTTAAGGTGTCAGCTATCTCACGCAACTTTATGATCTTTCAAAACTATTTTGTGGCCTTTTTTTATGTTTTCCGGAACAACTGCCGATTTTGGGCGACCAGAACGTTCAGCATCATCGGTGTTTGTACGACCGCGTTTAAAATCAGCATACCAGCCAATAATAGTTGATTTCCCTGGTGCAGAATCTCCACAGCGCTTATCAAGCCACTGTTTGGCTTCAACAGAATTTTTCCCCATCAAAACACCATGTTTGATCAACATGCGAAATTCTTTTTTATCCATTGTTTTGAAAATTACAAAACTGGGGTCACTAACCTGCAAACTAATTGTCAGAATGTCATGACATTTTGACACGTATCGTTTGAAGATCGGTACTATCCAGAAATCATATGGGTCTGTCAGCAGTGTTGCCATATATGTGTCAGACCGGAGACGTGTTGAGTGAAGTGTTATAAGAAAGTCGAGTGGAGCATAGCACTCCAGATATTTTATTATAACATTTTCCTAATAACTATGACTCATCTGTTGAAATCCTCTTACAGTACCATGTGGAGCACCCTCCTGCTTCTCGCCACCTGTCTCTCATCATCTTTTCCCCAGGAGATCAGAACTGACCCAGCCCCCATTATATACCCTGGTCAAGTGAACATCGGGATACTGGCCAACGTGCATGGCCCGGCCACTAATGGGTCCGACGGGTGCGGGCCCCTCAGACCCGAGGCCGTGCAGCGGGCCATGGCAGCAGTCTGGGCAGCCCATCAGGCAAACTTCCAAAAAGAGGATCCTCAAGAATTAAATATAGGTATGGCAGGATTTTTCGCAATTTTCAGTTAAGTGTTTCTTATTTTTTGAACTGGGATATTTTATTATGGTGACGTAATTAATGAGCCTAATATTTTGGTGATTTTGTATCTGTTTTTAGTAACATGGAAGCGTCAGCATAAATGAGTTTCATACAAAACTAAGCTGATTTCAGTGTCTGCAGGATGTTTAAATATTTTTCGCCATCTTTTGCACAATAGAGTACCTTTAAAGGTCTATTTAGGATTCAATGATCAAGAGAATTCATAATTTCAATTTTTGTTGTGAAAAATAGTCGCGATACAATTTTGTGCTCGTGATGTCATTAGCGTCCCTAGGGGGAAAGTTACCCCCCCCCCCCACACACACACACACGAGGGGTATATTGTCAAGCATAATATGAATCTAAAAAAAATTTCAACCCCATTGAAGTGAAGCCCAAGATTACCCACGCTATTATTGTAATCATTTGAAGGTACAATACCGATTTTTCAAAATTTTTCTTGTAAAATTTTGGAAAAAAAAAAAAAAAAGACGTAGCTAAAAACTGGATTCTGATATGAGAAAGTCTAGTTGAGCCACACTCCAGTAATTCCAAAATATTTTTCGCGCAAAACCATTTCGGCTCCATTAAAGTGCATCCACCGCTGAATTTTTATCTATTTTTTTTTCCTAATTTGGCACCTTAAAAAAAAGGGTACTTTGTGCGGTTTACATCGTATTATTGTTAGTTATAAACATTGTTAGTAATTTAAGCATCGGCAACTCAACATCTGTTTAACATTAGTAACAAATGTAAAAACAACAGCTTAGTACTTACAGTAACTAAGCTATTGTTTCTTACATTTTTATTTTACTATTTCTTCCAAGGCTGCATAGCAATTTCCCATCTTCTTAGAAAACAGAAAAACTTAATGTATTCCAATGTTCCCAATGTATTGTCCCCAGAACAGAAAATGTTTTGCTCTGAAATCCAATTATCAAGGCACTTATTTTAAGGAGTTTCTGAGACCAAGCGTAAAAGCCCGTGCATCAACGTGTAAAATTTTGATCAGTAGAAATAAAAATTAAATAAAAAGGAGAATGAAAAGGAATAAAAACTGAATGAAATAGAAAATAGGTTAAAAGTTTTGTTGATTCATATTAGCGGGACTAAAAATAGATAATTATATATGTAAAATAACCTATCATACAAATGTAATAGAAAAGAAACAAACAAGAAAACAGATTTTGATGAATAAGTATAGGCGATAACTTAGATAAAATTTAACTGGATTGCTGTTTAACTGGACTTTCTCATACCATAATCCATTTATTAGTAGCATTTTTTTCAAATTTTACAAGAAAATTTTTGAAAAATTGCTATCATGGGTCCAAATGATTGCAATTATAGCGCACTTATAACCTTTCACTATAAAGGGGTTCTATATTTTTTATAGCAAAGAAAGATATAAAGTTTCGTGGAAGTCCATTAATATTTATAGCCGCTATTGTGTCCACAAGAAATCGACCACAGACAGACGGGCATCACTCCAAAAATAGTTAAAACGTGCTCAGGAAGTCTTAAAACCTATATTGGCATCAAAATCTCGAATTCGAAAATTTTCTTGAAAACAATGCTTTCTCTATACTATACTAGCAGCGGTTACCCGGCGTTGCTCTGGATTTACCATGCAAAACTATGATGAAAATTACATCGGAACATATAGGGCCGATTGTGTATACTACCGCTGAATGTATTGCATTTTAGAGATGTTTAAATAAAATTAAAGTTGGAAAGTGTTTCATAATCAATGCTTTATGCATGAGTGATATTTCTTGTGATTTCTTAATACTTTTTGATTATACTTTTTGATACTTAATACGTTTTGATATTTTTTTTAATTTCTTCCATTTAAATTCATATCTCAAACCTGCGATTTTCAAAAGTGTCTTATACGTTCAATAAACTCCCACAAAACTCAGTGTTGAATAAGCCTGTGAGAAATAAACCATAGTGATAGTTTCCATTTAAATTTATATCTCAAACCTGCGATTTTCAAAAGTGTCTAATACGTTCAATAAACTCCCACAAAACTCAGTGTTGAATAAGCCTGTGAGAAATAAACCATAGTGATAGTTTCCATTTAAATTTATATCTCAAACCTGCGATTTTCAAAAGTGTCTAATACGTTCAATAAACTCCCACAAAACTCAGTGTTGAGTAAGCGTGTGAAAAATAAACCATGGTGAAAGTTTCCGTTTAAATTCCTATCTCAAACCTACGATTTTCAAAAGTGTCTAATACGTTCAATAAACTCCCACAAAACTCAGAGAATTAATTGACTTTCACGTTTTAAACCAACAATGTCCAACCTTTTCCGTTGTGAATCGTGGAATTAGAGAGTAGAAATTATACACCAAATTTTGTTAAATCTGTTCCATTAGTTTTTAGCTAGAGTGGATAAAGGCAATTTCTGCCGACCATTTCACAAAGAAGGCCGATTCTTTTATTACGGATCGTACTATAATCTAATGAACATCAGGGTTTCCCACAAAAAACATACCTACCAAATTTTATGAAATTCGGTCCATTAGTTTTTCAGTTAGAGTGGATGCAATATCCTCACAGACACACAGAAACACACACAGATACACCCTTACACACACAGACTTCTTCCTAAAAATAGTTTTTTCGTGCTCTAGAAGTCCCAAAACGTGTAGATCCTTCGAAAATTCGAGTTCCAATCTTCGGCATGATTCCAATACTTTGAATACACACACACACACACATATATTTTCTGTGTATCTGTGTATTATCTGTGTATCTAAATTCCGTGCCTATGCAATTACAATAGTTGTGATTTTAAATGATCCCTAAAGTTTTATTATTTCTTCAACGAAGCCTAATTTTGACTTATGCAGAATGCAAATATCTCAAGCGATTGTAAGGTGAGTTACATAAGAATTGCTGAATTTTTTTCACAGCCCATTGGTTAGCGCGCTGGAGTTGCCCTCGGTAGGCCCGGGTTCGATTCCAGCCACTGCCAAAACTGCCGCCGTGTTCACGCGGAGTACGATCACGTTAAACATGTGGGTCCGTAAGTCCTTCCGAGAGGTTGGTGGTAGAGGAAGGAGGGTACGGTCCCTGTGAATGCCTCCCCCACTGGGTTCCGGTCTAAATTGGGTGGCACTTCCCGGCCGTCCAAACAGTTACCTTACACCTTTCTGGTAGGTCGGACGGTCTGGGTCTCAACAACAAAAACAACACAAAATTATTTAGCTCTGGAGCCTGGAATAAAAGTTATATGAGTGAAATATTCATTGATTTTGCATAGAGAATCAAATGATTTATATTTCGATACAGTTTTAAATATTTACGTATAATAAATTACTGTAGCACTGTGATAATGTAAAAGATATCACCACTGAATGTATCACATTTTAGAAATTTTTAAATGAAATTGCATTTCAGTTGGAAAGTGTTTCATAATCAATGCTTATGCATGATTGATCTTTCTTGTTCACTAATATCTCAAGAACCACTGGTTGTAAAACCTCGAAACATAGCCTATGTTTTTCGTGGGGCGATTTCAAAACTACCAAGACAAATTTCATGAAATTCGGTTCAGCCGTTCTCCAGTTATGGTGGATCATACATACATACTTTTCTTCTTTATATATGTAGATTACATAGTGTGAGAAAGTGAAAATAGAATTTGGAACAGTATAAGTTGAAGAATTAAATTATACTTTTGCTACACAGCACCATTTAGTCTTATGCTTTCTTTTTATCAATTAAGTATATTTGGAGTTTAAAAGGATGCTTAAGTTACAGGCATTGATTCTGAAGCAGTGTGCAAGCAGTGTAGCTATACGAGAACTCGAACTTATAAAAGTGCGGAAACCACTGGTGATCTGCTAAAATGTAACATGACTAGTACTTCACGTTAATGTATAAATCGATGTAAATGTTTTAAAAATATGGCAATCCCAATCAAAGATATGTTCTGAACTAATAGTAATATATTGCACATTTTGAAGTTTTAATGGTGTTTGAATCAAATTTAAAACACTCAGTTTTTTAAAACTTTATCTATTCTTGATTCTGAATATATTTTACTATTTAATAATCAAAACCATCAAGACCGTTTTTGACCATAGGTAAAGTAGGTGCTTGGGGCCCATCTTCAGGGGTTGCTCTGGATTTTTGAATACTTTCGCCAACCTATTCGCCAAATGAAATTTTCTTTCGCCGAATAGAGTTTTCATTCGCCAAATTTTTTGACGTTCCATCTGAAAAATTTGTTTTGATTTATAAATTCTCAAATTCCACAGATCACTATTTTAGAAAAGATAAATAGTATATTAATAGACATTATAATTAGTATACCACGATTTTGATTTTAACAGTGGCAGAATTCATAATCAACAACATTTTCGCCAAATATCTTTTTCAGGTGCCAAATTGAATTTTCTTTCTCAAAATGTGACTATGGCGATTGACAGTCGACCCCTGAATTTTCGTGTTCAATGTATCTTTTTTTCTTTACTAGAAGCGTTTCATGGGGGTCCTAGAATTTAATTTTCTATAGGGGTCCGGAAAGGGTTAAGGTAGCCCTGCGAACCATATTGTTTCTTAACAACTGGCACACGTACGTGTAGGTGCGTACCAATTATAGTTTGCCAATTATAGTCTGCATTTATTTATCTTTTAACCCTTTTTAGTCCTTTTTCGGGAGAGAGCCTCAAAATAGAAAATTATTAGTTCCAAGTCAGATGTCGGGTTATCCACGACATCGATCTTCACGCTAATTACATCATTATTGCAACGCAAACGCCGTTAGATAGAACACAGCGTGTACACTCATGGACTTTTCCTTACAAAGTTATTAGGGTGATTTAGGACTTCCCTGGAAATTCTGTCTAGTCATTCAAAGAATTTTAACATGAGATTGTTTCGATTTTTTTCCTCAGGAAAGAGACAAAAGCTTTTTATGTCCTATTCACGATTTCTTGTATTGCACAGAAAAGTTTTCTACTTCCTACTGTCGAAAACAAAGATGCTTTAAGCTTCCACAATACCCTTCTACCTGTTTATCCATAAATAGTTCTTGTACTTGTTTTGTTCTTGCGTGGTTTTACAAATAATATAAGGCCGATTTCCCAGCGATTCCACCATTGTGTTTATTATGTTGCGGTGGGGGAGAAATCGGAAAAGATCTAAGGCCAGTAAAATATGGCTATTGAAAAGTGGTTGAATAATAGAGGTGGTTAAAGTTGACGGAATGGGCATAATATCGTTGTCGTTTATTTTTAGAAGAATTATATATTCTTTGGGGTCAGCTCGCTGCATTTTTAAATTTGGGAATAAAAATGCAGAAATATAAAAATTTTATAAACTGAATAAACTTACTGATGATCTTACCATGCTATTTGTATTCTTTTCTATTTATTTCTGTGTATAATAATCTATTTATTTCTGCAATAATTTAATAATATTAAATTTTATTTACTGATTTTTAAAATATTGAACTCGAATAAAGATCCCTTTAAATGATGTATTGCTTGCCAGGAACTGCAAATATATAAATACCACTACTACCAAAATTAAGTTTTGCAGACGATTTTCGTGCACTTAACAACTTGTCCTAAGAATTAAAGTAATTTTAGGCATTTCAGCTATGTAAAGACAAATGTTGGGTTTTAAACGTCTATCTTTACATAACTGAAATCAATAAAATACTTTTATGTACTTAAATATATTTCATTTACATATTTTCCAAACACTGGATACTACTTCAGGGCCAGCTTCATCCGAGTTTAAAAAACTAAGCCCGAACCCTGTCTGATTCGAAACTATTTAAGAGAAATCCAACCCGGTCCAGTCGGACTCGAATCCAAACAGATACCTACGCAATAATGCAGATCTCTATTCTATACAACTGAAAATATTCTCCAGAGTTCTTTGCCAATAAAACTGTCTGGTACATGCAGTCGTGTTCTTCTAGGGAAACGCAATGGTTTCCTAACCAGGAAAGCTCTTAACAAGAGGTAATCTAAAGACGCAAATGCCATTATTCTGCCTATAGGGGTCTTTCAGTAAGTTACAGTGGTGGTGAAAGTTTAAAAATAAATTATAAATGCATAAAATTACATGAAATTTTTGATCAATTCAGGTCACATTTATACATAAAGTAGCACATAAAATTAGCACTTATCAGAAGATCTTAATGTCAAATTATACCAAAATTAACTAATACAATATCGTTTCAAAATATTTTTATTGACCGAAATTTGGAAAAAACGTATAATGACAACATCAATTATGTTCTATAAACACGTTAATAATAAAGAAATTCGCCCCTTATTTCTATGCTTTTAATGGGCGTTTTTCAAAGTGTGCTCCGCGGAACCCTTGGGGGTTCCGCAACAGTACTCCAAGAGTTCCACGACGCGATAATTTCGTATAAATTTTCTTAAAATTAAGAAAACACTTAAAATTTGAATACATAATTTGAAACACAATGAACTTTTTCCCAGTTTGGGGTTCCGTCATCACATTGAATTTCTAAAATGTTCCGCGATATAAAAAGTTTGCAGTAGAAAAAGTGGCAATAGACTTCTGTTTTCTACAGAACAGCTGATTGCATATGTTTGACAGTGTATATATGCCGCCTTAAAGGAGGTTTCAAATCTTGCCACTTCCGAAATTGCAATCCCGCGGCAAAAACTAAATCGCCCATTTGATGACCTCTCTCAGCAAAAGGTGATCATCCATTTCTTGTATTTCATTCCAGGAGTCTACATCTTCGACACTTGTGGCAGAGAAGATGTGGCCGAGAGGCAGGTCTACAGATTACTGGGTCACGTGGGGCACGTTCAGACCACGGACTGCTCCGAGAAGAGGATCCCACCATTGTTCGGTGAGTAGTGGGTTCATGATGTAAGAATTTCCAAGGCAAATTCGAAATCGGATTCCAGAAGATAGTGTCGTAATCCTCTCTAATTCGAATTCGATATATAGTGTGGTCTCACGAAATGTTAGCCATATATAAGCGTTCAAATCCTGTTTGTTACCAGACTGCCATGATCATTTAAAATATGGAAATTCCCCTCAACCTATTTTGACATGAATAACGGTCTGGATATCCGGTTGAAATCGCAGCGTTACAAAACATATAAATACTTTGGAGGCGTATATCTCCGATCCTAATAGATAAAAATGTAAGCAATTTATAATTGTTTTGTCAGAAATAGGGTGGCAGTCATGAATATATAGAAATAATTTCAATATTTTAATATTTTGAACTATATATCGTTTTCGAAAAAAAAAATGGTTTTGTGCGAACTAGTTTTCGCTTACTTTCACTCGAAGTATCATCAAAACTTTAAAAGATAGATATAAACAGTAAGAAATGAATATGTTGAATAGGAAACTAAATTTCTAGACCAATAATTTGTTTTTACGAAGCTCTTATACGTTTTGGGCAGATGACTTTTCAATTTAAAGAAGTTGAAAATTTTTTTGTTTGAAGAAAAATATATCGTGTTGATTTGCAACAGAATTAAATTCTTTTTATTCTGCAAAAAATACGTATTATTGATAAAGCAAATTGTATTGATAAAGCAAATTATTTGGCAAAGCGTCTTCATTCTATAATATGTTGACCAACTTTCATTGGTGGCATAAATTTTGCCCTACTAGTGTTTGTGCTAAATACTTTTTTAAGCATCTATTTCTCGGGATCTATTATAGAAAAAGCTTAATGAGAGATAAGGATTTAACATCAAATTCCAGAGGAGGTAAAGGTGTCAATAAAATTTCCTCTATCGATTCCTTTTCAATTTTCGGTTCAAAATTTGTCATTTTACTGAAACATCTATTTATCAAAATTGGTTATAGATAGAACATAAATAATAACTGATATGTATTTAGCATAAAATTCTGGAGGTCGTAAGATGGATCACTAAGGATTTCACTTTTGGTTCAAAATTTTTCTCTGGAACATCTATTCCTCAGGATTGGCCATAGATAGAGCTTAAATGGTGGCATTGTGAGAACTAAGATTATAGTACTCTTTTGTTTTATACTGGAATTGAATATTTTTAACATTTTTTTTATTATTCAATTTTTTACTTTCCCTGCAATACATGGTAATGTATAGGGAAAGTATTGGAATCATGCCGAAAATCACAACTCGAGTTTTCGACGGATCTACACGTTTCGAGACCTCTAGAATACGAAAAAACCATTTTTAGCGTGACGTCTGTGCGTGTGTCTGTCTGTCTGTCTGTGTGTCTGTCTGTCTGTCTGTCTGTCTGTCTGTCTGTCTGTCTGTGTGTCTGTCTGTCTGTGCAGATTTTGTATCCACTGTAACTAAAAAACTAATGGACCGAATTTCACAAAATTTGGTAGGTAAGTCACTTGTGGGCGGGGCTGGTGCTGATTAGTTTTGGGTACGATTCGGAATAAAAGAACCCGCCTTTTTTTGCGAAATGGCCCGCAAAAGCTTGTATCCACTCTAGCTGAAAAACTAATGGACCGAATTTCACAAAATTCGGTAGATGAGTCACGTATAGGTCACTCTGGTGCTGATTAGATTTTGGTACGATTCGGAAAAAAATAACCTGCCTTTTTTTGCAAAACGGCCCGCAAAAATCTTCAAAATCTAAACTAAAGAACTAGGTATACTCAGATATATCCATTAAATGCCTGTTTAATACGTAATGTTTAACGACGAAAAGAATAAGACCAACCCCATTACATTAGGACTAGCCGTTCTCGAGATATTTTAGTTTTTCGTACTTTCCCTACGCCACTTTTGAAAATAAGCCCGGTTACCGAATGAGAACGAAAATTGAATAAAAGTGAAATAAATTTAATTAAAATAAAGAGAACGAGGATATAAGTCTGCAGGGAAAGTCATGTGCTGTCCACATCAGATTTTTACTTTCCCTGCAATACATGGTAATGTATAGGGAAAGTATTGGAATCATGCCGAAAATCGCAACTCGAGTTTTCGACGGATCTACACGTTTCGAGACCTCTAGAATACGAAAAAACCATTTTTAGCGTGACGTCTGTGTGTGTGTCTGTGTGTCTGTCTGTCTGTCTGTCTGTCTGTGCAGATTTTGTATCCGCTCTAACTAAAACACTAATGGACCGAATTTCACAAAATTTGGTAGGTAAGTCACTTGTGGGCGAGTCTGGTGCTGATTAGTTTTGGGAACGATTTGGAATAAAAGAACCCGCCTTTTTTTTTGCGAAATAGCCCGCAAAAGCTTGTATCCACTCTAACTGAAAAACTAATGGACCGATTTTTACAAAATTCGGTAGATGAGTCACTTGTGGGTTATCCTGGTGCTGATTAGAATTTGGTACGATTCGAAAAAAATAACCTGCCTTTTTCTGCAAAATGGCCAGCAAAAATTCGTCAAAATCTAAACTAAAGAACTAGGTATACTCAAATATATCCATTAAATGCTCGTTTAATACGTAATTTTTAACGACGAAAATAATAAGACCAACCCCATTACACTAGGACTAGCCGTTCTCGAGATATTTTAGTTTTCCTTATTTTCTCTGCGCCACCTTTGAAAATAAGTCCGGTTTCTGAATGAGAACGAAAATTGAATTAAAAATGAAATAAATTTAATTAAAATAAAGAGAACGTTAATATAAGTCTGCAGGGAAAGTCATGTGCTGTCCACATCAGATTTTTACTTTCCCTGCAGTACATGGTAATGTATAGGGAAAGTATTGGAATCATGTCGAAAATCGCAACTCGAGTTTTCGACGGATCTACATGTTTCAAGTCCCCTAGAATACGAAAAACTATTTTTAGCGTGACGTCTGTGTGTGTGTCTGTCTGTCTGTCTGTCTGTGTGCCTGTCTGTTCAATGTATGTATCCACTCTAACTCAAAAACTAATGGACCGAATTTCATAAAATTTGGTAGGTAAGTCACTTGGATGTGACCCTGATGCTGATTAGTTTTGGGTACTATTCGGAATAAATCAACCCGCTTTTTTGTGCGAAACAGCCCTCAAAAATTGCCTGTATCTACTGTAACTGAAATACTAATTGAACAAATTTTACAAAATTTGGTACATAAGTCACTTGTAGGTCACCCTGGTGCTGATTAAATCTTGATACGATTCGGAAAAGAACAACCTGCCTTTTTTTAGGAAATGGCCCGCAAAATTCGCCAAAATCGAAAACAAAAGACTATGCTCAAATATATCAAATGAATTTTTGTTTTATACGCAATTTTTAAAGAGGAAAAGAATATATCACACTCCATTATCTTTAGGACTAACCGTTTTCAAGATATTTGAGATTTCTTGCATTTTTGTTACGCCGATTTCGGGAAAATGTCAAATTACCAAATGAAAACAAACATTGAATTAAAAATGCAAATTTAGTGTTATTTGGTGCAATTAAACACAATCTAATGAATTATTAAAGAAATAAAGCAAAAATATGAATTTATGTCTGCAGGGAAAGTCATGTGCTGCCCACATCAGATTTTTTCTATTGGAGGAACAAAATTATTTCAAATGCTATTAGAATTTGTCCATATTTTAAATCACGTCAACGCCGAGTATTATGTTAGTATTTTAATAAAAATCATCCTTTTTAACACTTTACAACAAAGTTGAAAAGTGTTTATGACTTTGTTCATTCTGTCTGTCCGTTAGCACGATAACTGCCGTAAAAATGACTTAATTAAAATGAAATTTTAGTATGTTGTTCAGACGGTCTGTAGGACCTATGGGAATATAAATGAATAATATCACCCAATTAGTTTTGGATTGAACCCGGGTTGAAAAAATGAAATACATTGAGCCCTATGGGACCTAATTTTTCAAGCATTTTTTAAGCGGATTTAAAATTCACAAATTGCTTCGAAAATTTTAGGCAATATTCAAATTGTTCCATAAAATATATAAAAAAAAATTGAACGAAATATATTCAGTAGTTTTTTAAATAAAAATTAAAATAATAATAACACCTCTTATATGAAGCGATCACGTGACCATGATATGAAACGATCACGTGACATATTTCAAAATGATATATGTCGCAAAATCATGATTTTTAAAGTTCTTTTTAATTCATATTGAGTGTTGTATCCGTCCTAAAACTACTTTATTTTTGCCTAAATTCTGTGCATCTACATACTGAAACAACGCAATGACAATATATTTGTGTTTAAATGATCATCCCAAATTTGATTATTTCTACAACAAAGCCTATTTTTCACCTATGTAAAATGTAAACAGCAAAATATGTAGAATGAGTTGTATTAGAATTGCTGTAATTCTAAACATTAAATCATTTAGTCCATGGAGTCTGCTTAGCTGATATGAATGAAATATTCATTGATTTTAGAAAGAGATGGACGATATTTTTCGATGAAGTTTTACGCATATAGTTTAATTACTTGTAGCTCCATGGTCTTAATTTTTAAATAAAATAAATTATTATAGCATTGTGATGAATGACATGAATGGGGGAATTATTTATGAATGAAATGTTGCTTTTATAGAGAGAGCCAGGCGTGTTATTTTTCCTATGACGTCATTTGAATGGATTTCAGTTGTTTTCGATGAACAAATATAATAAATTATCGTAGTATTATGACAATTCTAAAATTATTACCGAGGAATGTATCACATTTTAGAGATGTTTAAACCAGGCAATTTATACTTTAATGCCGTCATTTGAATGAAGTTAATTTTTTTTTATGAAGGTTTAAGGTTTTAAATATAATAAATTAATGTAGTATTGTGATAAGTTTTAAAATATTACCGAGGAATGTATTGCATTTTAGACATGTTTAAATAAAATTGCATTGAAGTTGGAAAGTGTTTCATAATCAATGCTTTAAGCATGATTGATCTTTCTTGTTGTTTCTTTCAGCCGTCATGACAGAAGGCGATACTCAGTCCCTGCGAGTGCCCCTGAAATTGCTGCATGCCTTCTCCGTGCCTGTGATCTCCACTTCCGGCACACCTCTGCCAAGAACGCTGAGCACTGCTCCCTCTGCTGAAGCATTGGCACGAGTAAGTTGAATCTTGATGTCGCAGAATTCATTTATAATAAATCTAAAGACAGCCTTCACAGTTTCCCTGTTTTAATTAGAAATTGGATGTCAAGGCAAACTTTTTGCAATTTGTGACCGACAATGGTCTCCCAGATTTATCACGCTGACTGCTTGGCCATTTACAATAGAATTACTCTAGGGGCAAAATATATAATTAGTTAATAGTTTAATTACAAAATCTAATATAGAGCAGCATATGAATTTCCCTACAGCCTGTTTCATTCATCTCTATTTCTTTTGCATCAATTTGAATTCTATCACTTAAAATAAAGCATAGGAAGGATTATTATTTGTTCACATTTGTAACTTTGAAATTACTCTCTTAAAATAGCGCCATGCCACCAAAATAATAATAAAAATATCTGACATGTGCAGCACATGACTTTCCTTACATAATGCAATGAATTTACTCCTCTTAAAGCCAAAAAATAATGTATGTGATTCAAGGTATTGTGTTTTTATCGCCTAATTGTACATTTGGTAATTTTTCTTATGGCAACATGTAAGACTATTTCAAAGTACCCAATTAACTTATATTTCGCTCAAATAAACAATTATCAATATTAATAGCATCCTCAATAAGCGATAGAATCCACATAATAAAATATTTTAATAATTCACCAATTAGGCGTCCGTTTCATTAATTTAGCGTCATTTTTGCAATTTTGACGATATTTTCGTCAATCTGGGTCAAAATATTGCCCAGTTGGCGATACTTCGCTAGATTATTGTCCAAGTTCGCCAAATGCATCACCAAGTGTTACAGACAAACGGAAAGGCGATCATTTCTCATATACTAGAAGGTACGCCCGTCATATGGACGGAAATCAGAATTTGCGAAACATTACTTCCCATTTGGCGTCATTTTTATCAATTTGGCATCATTTTTGTAACTCTGGCAACAATTAAAAAAGTCTCCTAGTAGGCGACGGCCCGTTAAATTTCTCGCCAAGTATTATGGACATACGAACAGAGAAATGGGTTATTCTTATGGTCTATTCTTATGTTCTTTCCAAAATATTGAACTTTTATCAACTAGTCATCATGTTATTGATTTAGCATCAATTTTATCAATTTGACGAATTTTTATCGATTGAGTGAGATTTTCGTCAATTTGTCAACTTTTGAAAAGAGGAGGGGTTGGACATTCGATTGCGTTTAAAAACAATAGGCTTCCAATATTCACGAATTACAATTTTTGCACCAAATTTCGCTGGAATCGCTCCATTCATTCGTAAGATATCGTCTCCACAGACTCACTGACACACACACACACACATACACACACGTACACTTACACACACGCAGATTTACACACACTGACACACACACATACACACACGTACTTACACACACGCAGACTTACACACACACACACACACACACACGCAGACATCACTTCAAAAACATTTGATTCGTGTTCAGAGATGCTTGAAACGTGCTCTCCCGTCGAAAACTCTAATTCAAATTTTCGACCCCGTCACAATACTTTCCTTATACTTTATACTATGTATATAAGGAAAGTAAGAATTAGAGAAAGTAATGAAAAATTACATAAGAAATAACTATTTGCGTAACTTTATTAAAAATTTTTATTTTTGACGATTTTACCAAAATTTCACTCAAAAATTTAGAAGGGGGGGGGGGTTGAACATTCGATTGCGTTTAAAAACAATAGGCTTCCAGTATTGACGAATTGCAATTTTTGCACCAAATTTCGTTGGAATCGCTCTATTCATTCGTAAGATATCGTCTCGACAGACTCACTGACACACACACACACACACATACACACACACACGCACGCAGAAGACATCACTTCATAAACGTTTGATTCATGTTCAGGGATGCTTGAAACGTGCTCTCCCGTCGAAAACTCCAATTTAAATTTTAGTCCTCGTCACAATACTTTCCTTATACATTATACTATGTATATAAGGAAAGTAATAATTGTTGATATATTTGGAGAATGGTTTATATAGTAGAGTAATGTGGTTGATTTTATTTGTTTTATCATCAAACACATTTAACAGATGGACCTTTCATAAATATCAACAATCAATAGTTATTCGCTTAATTTTTCTCGTAGTGATACAAAACTTTTATCAAGTATACCACAGGAGTCATGCTTTTCAAGTGTAATGTACATTCTCATATACCATTGTTAGTGCTATATGGCTAATTCAGCTTTGAATAGTATTTTGATCATATATGTCCGACGTAGTGCCTAAGCAACCTAATGGTGCCAAATGTATAAGACTGACATAATAGTAGCCAACGGACTAAAGGCCGAAAAATCGGAGAAAATGAATTATTTTTAAATCTGATACTTTTATTAGTTTAGCTTATTGACACTTTACAATATAGTTGAAAAGTGTTTATGACTTTGTTCATTCTGTCTGTCTGTCTGTCCGTTAGCACGATAACTGCCGTAAAACTGACTTCATCAAAATGAAATTTTAGTATGTTATTCAGACGGTCTGTGGGACCTATGGCAATATAAATGAATGATATCACCCAATTAGTCTTGGATTGAACCCGGGTTGAAAAAATGAAATACATTGAACCCTATGGGATCTAATTTTTCAAACATTTTTTAAGTGGATTTAAAATTCACAAATTGCTTCGAAAGTCTTATGAAATATTCGAATTATCCCATAAAATATATAAAAAAACATTCAGCAAAATATATTTAGTAGTTTTTAAATAAAAATTAAAATAATAATTTCACCCTTTATATGGAGAGATCACATGATCACTATATGAAGAGATCACGTGACCCACTTCAAAATAAAACATGGCATCCATCTTGTCTCAAAATCGTGATTTTTAAAGTTATTTTTAATTCATATTGAGTGTTGTATCCGTCCTAAAACCGCTTTATTTTTGTTTAAATTCTGTGCATCTACACATTGAAACAACGCAATTACAATATGGTTGAGTTTAAATGATCATCCAACTTTGATTATTTCTACACCGAAGCCTACTTTTCACTTATGGAGAACGTAAATATCAAAAGATGAGTAGTATAAGAATTGCTGCATTTCTTTAACGCAAAATTATTTAACTCATGAAGTCTGCAATATAGCTGATATGAATGAAACATTCATTGATTTTACACAGGGAAGCAAACGATTATTTTTTCGATGAAATTTTAAGCACAGAGTTAAATTACTTGTACCCCCATGGTCTTAAGTTTTTAAATAAAATAAATTATAATAGTATTGTGATGAATGAAAGGAATGGAAAACAGTTTATGAATGAAATGCTGCTTTTATAGAGAGAGCCAGGCGATGTAAATTTCGATGACGCCATTTGAATAAAGTTCATTTGTTTTCGATGAAGTTTTTCAAATATAATAAATTATTGTAGTATTGTGTTAATTTAAAAAATGTTTCGCATTCTAGAGGTGTTTAAACCAGACAATTTATATTTCAATGCCGTCATTTGAATGACGTTCATTTTTTTTCGATGAAGTTTTAAGTTTTCAAATATAATAAATTAATGTAGTATTGTGATAACTTTAAAAATATTACCGAGGAATGTATCGCATTTTAGAGATGTTTATATGAAATTGCATTGAAGTTGGGAAGTGTTTCATAATCAATGCTTTATGCATGATTGATCTTTCTTGTTTTTAAAATTTTAAAAGATGTTTTTCTCTCTTTCTTTTTGAAAATTTCTGGTTAATAAACTTTCATTTAAAAAAATAACTTCATTTACCTTGTCCTTTGTTAATTGCGTAGTCTATAAAACATTCCAATTCTTTCAGGAATTACTTAATTAAGTATTTTGTAGGGAATATATTCTGCTTATGTTTTTTGTCAAATAAGTGTATTTCCCCATCAAAATGCTCAATTTTATGACTGCTTTCAAGAATTAAACACGTAGTTTGTAGCGAATAAACTAACATAATTTTGATGAATTTTTTAAATCTTCTTTGAAATTAAATTTTTAAAAGAGAAATTAAAATATCTGAAAATCAGAATTTTTTTTTACCGCCAAGCAGCAAAATGCGTATATCCGTAAAATTGCTCCAATTTTTGCTTAAAAGACTGCAGAAGAATTTAGGAATATTCCGTGTTTATTACAAACGCGAACAGATTTCTTTGTTTTCCTAAAATAGCGCCAAGAAAACTCTTGTTTTTCTAAACATTTTCCCCACTACCGCGAATATTACATCCTCCGCATGCATTTTCAATTTCACGGGTTCTAAATTGGATTTCTCTCCCATGTAATGCATCAACTGTGTTGTGGTTTCAAATACAGAGATATGCTCTGAAAATAATATAAATACTTAAACGTTTCTTTGTAAGTTGAACTATTTCTTTATAAATTGAAATGTTTTCTATGTTGAAAAAAAAACCCATTCTTTAATTAGTTGTTGTTGTTGAGACCCAGACCGTCCGACCTACCAGAAAGGTGTAAAGCAACTGTTTGGACGGCCGGGAAGTGCCCCCCAATTTAGACCGGAACCCAGTGGGGGAGGCATCCACAGGAATCGTACCCTCCTTCCCCTACCACCAACCTCTCGGAAGGACTTACGGACCCACATGTTTAACGTGATCGTACTCCGCATGAACACGGAGGCAGTTGTGGCAGCGTGCAAATCCAGCGCGCAAACCACCGGGCTACCGCGTCAGAAATGTGCCAACAGCACGCGGTGTTCCCTTTAATTAATTGAAACCCAGACCGTCCGACCTACCATAAAGGTGTAAGGTAACTGTTTGGGCGGCCGGGAAGAGCCACCCAATTTAGACCGGAACCCAGTGAGGGAAGCATCCACAGGGGCCGTATCCTCCTTCCCCTACCACCAACCTCTCGGAAGGACTTACGGACCCACATGTTTAACATGATCGTACTCCGCATGAACACGACGGCAGTTTTTGGCAGTGGCGGGAATCGAACACGGGCCTACCGAGTGCAACTCCCGCACGCTAACCACTGGGTTACCGCGCCCCCCTTTAATTAGTGGATGCTAAACTCGCCATTTGATGCTTTGCATAAAGTTATGTAAAATATTGCCTCCCATCCGCTAATTTAGATATCAAAATCGCCGCCATACGTCTTATGAAGATGGACACACAAATAAGCCCTTTTTTATACACTTTATTTGAAATTTGAGCAGCTTATCCAGAGAAAATGTCAAATTAAAAGAAACGTGTGTTTTGAAGTACTAAAATCTTTACTTGTATTCCAAAATAAACCATTATCTTAATGAGTATAAAATGCCAGTCAACAATTTATATTTAAGTATCTAACAATTTTGAATAGGAATCTGGCTTACAAATGAAGCATCGTTCACTAATGATGAATGAGTCTCTCTAATAGTTTAAACGATTAACTGGAATTTCTATGGCTTTTAACTGGTTTTATAGAACTTTAAAGTCATAAAATCTATTTTGATTTATTAACAAAAGGTTTCAATGTTGTTTAGAACGGTGTTCAACAGATTTGGTTCAGAGTGTTTAAAACTCTTGAAAAATGCTAAATATTTTTTTACAGGGCTAAGATTTAGATGATTTAAAATATTTTTTTTTTCTTTGCTCAATTCGAGAAAACACAAATCTGTCTTCATTACAACTAAGCTGACTGAAGTAACATTGATAGTTCTTGCAATATTATTTTCTGTATAATAGTAATTTTGTCCGCTGCTTGATAGAGCATTTACTTTTTACTTTTTTTAATTTTAAAATATTTTTCATATTTGGAGATTTTTTTCTTTCTTTACAGAAAAGTTATTATTTAGTGTTAATGCATTCTACGTTATAGCTTTTACATTCTTTTTCCCTGTGCTGCATAATAATTTTACCGTTGAAAACAAATCTTTAGATCAAAGCATTTTTATTAAGGAGTTTCCGGGGTCATGGGCCAAACCTCCACATCACAAGCTACATTTTAAGCAGCAAAATTTAAAAAATAATGTAGAAAAATATTTAAATCAAAGTTCATGTGAATAAGAAAATGTTCGAAATCTATGTTGAATCCCCGATCAGCAGGACTATCAAATTGAATTTAAAAATTACAGATATATCATTAATTATAGCTTATTAAACCAGGGTGAACCCAATAGAACCTAAATAAGCGATTGGAATTTTTTCTCAATTTGGCATAGAAACTGCAGAAAGATTGACGATATGTTCACGTTTATTTTTCATTATACATGATTTCTAATTATTAAAATACTTAATTTCAGTTTATCGTCCTCCGCTTAATTACGGAAATCAAACCCATGGGCGCGGTAGTGGTTAGCGCATAGTGGTTAGAGCGCGGGAATCGCACTCTGTCGGCTCGGGTTCGATTCCCGCCACTGCCAAAACTGCCGCCGTGTTCACGTGGAGTTCGATTACGTTCAACATGTGGATCCGTAAGTCCTTCCTAGAGGTTGGTGGTAGGGGAAAGAGGGTACGGTCCCTGTGGATGCCTCCCCCCACTGGGTTCCGGTCTAAATTGGGTGGCACTTCCCGGCCGTCCAAACAGATACCTTATACCTTTCTGGTAAGTCGGACGGTCTGGGTCGAAAAGGAAATCAAACCCGATTCTATGGATCTAAAGGTCAAGGAGTGAACCGTTCGGAATTTAAGAGTCTGTGACACTAAGAATTCTCCTGATAAGAGTTTTCATGACTTGAAAATCTTTGTGCTTCCTACATGAAAACAACTCACTTTTCCGAAATTTTTTTTTCTTTCAGAGAAAAAATTGCATGAAAATGTTTTACCGTGTGTTTAGCTCATCTAACAGAAAACACTGTTGGCTTTTTAATTAATAATTCTTATGTAGCTCTTGAAGTTTAAATACAGTTAGAAAATTGTTTAACACGCTAGATTGCATGATTTTTAATACTTTGTTAATTTTATATAAATAAATTAAAATGCCAGCCATCAACTAAGTTAACTTTGTTCATGTGTAAAAAACTGCAAATGTTTGGTTACCACATTACCACCGGTCCATTGTTTTTTATATTTCTGCTACTTGTCAGCGCGGGCTAGGCAAGGTACAAAATGTCATCATGCTTTAAATTCGTTATTCCAAGTAGCCCTAACTAGCTGTATCGAGGTTCTGTATACCTTAGTTGTCTCATCTCATCCTGGAGAGCGATAAAAACAGTGACATCGACAGAATTGTGATGTGATGTGGTTATAGTTCTTTTCATATGCCATCACCTGTATTTCTGAACAAAATTTCCTTGCTAGAATTGTGAGTTTATATGTTGTACTGTCAGAATCAATATCTTACAGGCTGCTGTGAGCGTTCTTCGTCATCTGCGACTTCTAGAAGTGGCAGTCATGGCAGAAGACAACCCTCCCCTGGGTCTTTTGGAGGCCTTTTCTCGACAGGCGCAAGTGTCGGGCATGCAGGCTATCCAGTTGGACAACGGCACTGATCAGAACGATGATGACATCATAGCTACGCTCAAACTTATCTCTGAGTATGGGAAGGTAAGGTCTTTCAGATTACTTTCCAACGTGATGAAAAATAATTTTGGAATTTTCAATTTAAATTTTCAATCCAAGTTTAAATTTTCAATTTAATTAAACTTTTTTCTTATCATCAGTCATGATTAATAATTAAATTCTTTGTGAATTCGAATCAACGATCACGTTTACTCATTAAAGGTTTATATTTAATCATGGAATAAAAACTGTCAATTAAACATGCCATTTTGTCGTATTCATGATTAATGATTGCGGTTTTAGTCATCCCATTGACGAGCAAAGTGCTCTTTTCTAATAGTTAGTCAGATGATTGGTTTCATCTTGATTAGAAATTCATCAATCATGATTAGATTTGTAAATGACTCGCAACGTAACCAGTGATCATTAGTTTAAATGAAAACTCTAGGAAGAAATGGTCATCTTTTACCTCATGATTATACATCAGTTGAAACTCCAAAATCATTTCTCGCGAACTCTATCCTCCGACCTCTCAAAACATGCGACATATCGGTTAACTTATCTCGACTTGAAAGAAAATCTTTCAACATGACTGGTCGTAAATTAAGGATGGCAAAAAAAAATTTTTTTATTTATTTAAGAGAACGATTTAACATAGTTATATATATTTTTTAAAAATCTGTTGATTTTCTATATTTATTTATGTTAAAGTTATTATAATTATATCTTATGACTTTATCTTACAGTCTCGCTTAAAAGCTGTGGTGTTTCTCATCGGCTCAGAGCAAGCCTTGCAGTTATTACATTCAGTGGACGACAAAAATTTACCTCAAATTCCTTGGGTAATTGTGACTCCTTCCGACATTTCCACTGACATTTTAGCCACATTCCAGAGGCAGCAAATACGTCGACTACGAAAGGTAAAACATGGAATTTATTTAATGGGTTAATCGAATAACACTCTTCTCAAATTCGAATATCGAATTTGAATATTAACCCGACCTTGAATATTCGAATACAATAGTTATTTGAAATTGTTAATAAATATTATTTACATCTATTAAATATTATTATTAGTTAGTAAATCGACAACTTATAATGAAAAAGGAATATATCTAATAAAACTACATTAATTTTGAAATGAATTGTTTTATTTTAAATTTTAAATATTTTACAGTAGTTTTTTTTATTAACACTTTACAACAAAGTTGAAAAGTGTTTATGACTTTGTTCATTCTGTCTGTCTGTCTGTCTGTCTGTCCGTCCGTTAGCACGATAACTGCCGTAAAAATGACTTAATCAAAATGAAATTTTAGTATATTGTTCAGACGGTCTATAGGACCTATGGGAATATAAATGAATAATATCACCCAATTAGTTTTGGATTGAACCCGGGTTGAAAAAATGGAATACATTGAGCCCTATGGGACCTAATTTTTCAAGTATTTTTTAAGCGGATTTAAAATTCACAAATTGCTTCGAAAATGTTAGGCAACATTCAAATTGTTCCATAAAATATATAAAAACAAAATTCAGCGAAATATATTCAGTAGTTTTTTAAATAAAAATTAAAATAATAATAACACCTCTTATATGAAGCGATCACGTGTCCATGATATGAAACGATCACATGACCCACTTCTAAATGGTATATGGCATCCATCTTGTGTCAAAATCGTGATTTCTAAAGTTCTTTTTAATTCATATTGAGTGTTGTATCCGTCCTAAAACTACTTTATTTTTGTCTAAATTCTGTGCATCTACATACTGAAACAACACAATGACAATATATTCCAGTTTAAATGCTCATCTAAATTTGATTATTTCTACTATTAAGCCTATTTTTCACCTATATAAAATGTAAACAGCAAAATATGTAGAATGAGTTGTATTAGAATCGCTGTAATTCTTTAACACAAAATCATTTAGTCCATGGAGTCTGCTTAGCTGAGATGAATGAAATATTCATTGATTTTAGAAAGAGAAGGACGATATTTTTCGATGAAGTTTAACGCATAGAGTTTACTTGTAGCTCAATGGTCTTAATTTTTAAATAAAATAAATTATTATAGTATTGTGATGAATGACATGAATGGGGGAATTATTTATGAATGAAATGCTGCTTTTATAGAGAGAGCCAGGCGTGTTATTTTTTTATGACGTCATTTGAATGAATTTCAGTTGTTTTCGATGAAGTTTTCAAATATAATAAATTATCGTAGTATTATGATAATTCTAAAATTATTACCGAGGAATGTATCACATTTTAGAGATATTTAAACCAGGCAATTTATACTTTAATGCCGTCATTTGAATGAAGTTAATTTTTTTCGATGAAGGTTTAAGGTTTCAAATATAATAAATTAATGTAGTATTGTGATAAGTTTTAAAATATTACCGAGGAATGTATTGCATTTCAGACATGTTTAAATAAAATTGCTTTGAAGTTGGAAAGTGTTTCATAATCAATGCTTTAAGCATGATTGATCTTTCTTGTTTGATATACATTTAACTACGATAACTGATTAATTGCAAATGTTTCTCCCCTACTGCAGATTTTTACTTAAGAAACCAAACATTTGAACACTTTTAGGATCTAAGCTGCTCCTTTTTTAGTAGCAAATTGAAAAATCTGATGTGGGCAGCACATGACTTTCCTTATATAATGCAATGAATTTACTACCTTTACAGTTAAAAAAATGGTATTCTTATAGTAGATACTTATATTCTTTCCAAAATATTGAATTTTCGTCAATGAGTCGTCATGTTCATTGATTTAGCGTCATTTTGATCCATTTGGCGAGTTTTTCGTTAATTTAGCAACATTTAAAAAAGTCGCCAAGTTGGCGACATTCCATCAAATTCTTCGCCAAAATCTCGCCAAGCATTATGGACGGAAAAATAAGTAATTCTTACACCAGATAAATGACTATTGGCGTTCAAATACAAAAGTATTACTCAAAGCATCTTTTTCCATGAATGGAACGAGCTAGATCCACGAGAATGATGTTATCCAATTTATCGCATGGTATTACATATGAAAAGTTAACATGTTTCTCAAAAGGAATTTTTATTTTTATTTTATATGATTTTCTGATAATTTTTTTGAAAAATGTACAATATCTCGAGAACGGTTCATGTTAGCGTTCTAAAATTTATGTCAATCGTTTTCTAATGAAAATTTACATAAGAAATATCTATTTGAACTTTATTAGAGGTTATGATTTTTTGACGATTTTTTCAAAATTTCACTCGAAAATTTAGGGGCGTTCTGAACATTCGATCGCTTATAAAAACAATGGGCTTTCAGTGTTTACGGATTGTAATTTTTGTACCTAATTTCGTTCGAATCGGTCCATTCGTTCGTCAGTTACCGTCTCCTCAGTCTCACTGACACACATACACACACACACACACACACACACACACACACACACACACACACACACATCACTTTAAAAAATGTTCGATTCGTGACCAGGGATGCTTGAAACGTGCTCTCCCGTCGAAAACTCGAATTCGAATTTTCGACCCCGTCATAATACTTTCCTTATACATTACATATTGTATATAAGGAAAGTAACTAGAAGTGCTGAAGGTCAACTCTTAAAAAACTGTTGACGGTGATGTGAATAAATACTTCAAAAATATTTCCTTCAAGCGCGGATACAAACTGTTATTTTTCCAGTAGCCGAAAATGTCTTCAGAATATTTTCGGGTTTCTTCTTTTGAAGTATCCGGTCTTTTAATTCTAGAACCTGTTGCTAATTATGGCACAATATTCGAAGTATTGGCATCCTATTCGGGAACTCGATACGGTCTAGTATTTAAGATATTCGATTCGCGGATAGTATTCGATCATCTCTAGCAAATAGAAATATAGTAGTACCTTAATTATCCGATGTCGTATATACTTAAATGACTAAAAGTAAGGATGAAGTTGAAAATGACGGTCTTGAATGAGACAATTCACTGTTTTGAATATGGGTGATAATTAACAGAGAATTTTAAATCGAGATCCTGAGTCTTACCAACTGTACAAACTTCAAAACTAGCTTTTTCTATAAAATGAAAATCTATAAATTACCAGAACATTTCAAGTTTAGACAGAATCGCTTTTTGGGGGCGTGGCTATCGAATCACTTGATTGTCTCTTCAGCAGACGATAATGAAATCGGCCACGATAGCTTCAGAATCAGAGTTTAAACTTACAGGACTTTAGAAAAACACAGAATTAGTTTACATTTAAAGTGTCTCAGGTTTTATCAAAACCATTGCTTTACAGCATCAAAAACTCGTTTTTATATCGAAGAAATATTTATCTACTTTAAGGTTCTACTACTATCTCCCGAGTCCTCAGAAGTTCCGGAATTCGATGACTACTTTCAACAGCTTTTGGATGAAGATACCATCAAATACCATCCTCTGCTTTTGGAGTTTCTACAAGTTGTTGGCGGTGATGCGAATAATTCTAGTGAGTAACTTTTTCAATAAACATTTTTTGGTAAATATTTGTTATTTCGAGGCTGTTGTTCCATCATTTTTGTGAAACATATAATGAACAATGTATTGGATGAATGAAAACAGAGTTGAAAGGTGAAAACTAAATACTGTTGAACAAGCATTTAATCTTGTCAAAGACAGGGAAACTAACAATCTTAAAAAATTGATCTGCGGATTTTTGTTTAAATGAGTTTTATTTTGTTTAACAATGTATGGTGTTTAGCGTCAAAAATAGTTGTCTCAATTGAAAATTGGCCCAGTGAGATTTTGTCTCGTGGTCAATTTTCAGATTTTTAATTTCCCCCGAGATGGTTAGTTAGGGTTCAAAGAGATTTTACTCATTTTGTGCACTCAGGGAGAAAAATCCAAAATCCCGCTCCATTAGGTTCAGTGGCCGATAATTTTACTTTTCTTATGAAGGGGGCGATGGAGACACTTGCCAAAATATAGTAATGATGGATACTATAAATATGTAAAGATTCAGCCTACTTTGAGCTTCTTTACAATAAAGGCAACGAAGTTGTCTTTATTGCCATTTTCCTCTACTATCTACGGAGTCCTCAGAAGCTGAGCCGCCTGATGGTAGCGTGAGGGTCTGGAAACACTTTCAAAACCCCTATAATCTCCGCACTGGTGGGGTGTTGAGAATTCGACTACGTTAAGTTCTGTTCGATGGTCTGTATAAGTGTACAAATTCATCTTTCTAGGTCAGCAGTGGGATTTCTGGAGGATTAGAAAATACTTTTTGGAGAAAAAGAAAGAACTAATTTTCGCTGCTCCAGTGGTAACTAAAAAAATCTGGCTACGGTATTCCGATATTCATTACTGTAAGGTCTGCCTTTTAGATTACAATGGGAGCTTTTCGAGAGTCTGAAAAGACTATCATAAACCCCCCAATGGTCATACAACTATTACCCCTGGGGAAAGATACCACTGGAGTGTACCCCAAAAATTTTGACGATGGAGAAGGCATAAAAATTTCACAAATAGGGGAAAATAAAATATGATATCTATAAAGAAAAAAGTTTAAAACACTAATAAAACCGTTAAGGTGGATATCTGAAAAGCAAATGAAACAAAAACAGGCTACGGCTCCAAAAAAAAACAGTATTATCCATAATTTAAATGTTTCGATCACAGTGGCCACTTCTCGGTTAGTTTCTGAACCGAGAAGTTTCTGTTCGGGTTTGTCTCACCGAAAATATGTACAACTACTTCCACTCTCTCTGGTCTGGTCCATTCGCGGTATTTCGTGGGGTAAGCAATCAAACTGGATCACATGGTGGACTCCCATGAAGATTATTCACGCTGGCGGCCTTCAGATTTGTGAGTTGCCCTTTTATTTCATGTTTGTGCATTTGTGCGCTATATTTTTTCATGATTATGTAGTATTTTATATTTTTAAGTTGAATTTTGTCCTCTTTGGTCTTCTTTCTATTAATCTCGTTTATTCCGTTGTTGGGCACAGATTGCATAAAATTTTAATCACGTGTTTTTATGCAATCATAGAAACAACAGATTTTAGTATATCTGCCTAGAATGTGCCCCTGAAGACGTTTTCTGTCAGATATACTATTCATTGATTTATTTTCCTCTTCCTGGTCTTTCCGTGCTCTACTTTTTCAGCCCTTCCTCGTTACTTTTTACTTTCTGCTATTAAATACACGTTATTATATTGCCCGCGCTTTGATACTGTGTTGCACCCCTGCACTTTCATTTTTATTATTTTAATATATATATATATATATATATATATATATATATATATATATATATATATATATATATATATATATATATATATATATATATATATATATATATATGCATTGTTCACACATATGATTTTGTGGGCTTATCATCCTTCCAATCATGATTCGATACTGAAGATGATGGAGTATCATTGTCACACCATATAGTTCTCGATCTGTCACCATGCAATGGTACCATAGTCCTAATTGAATATCTCCATTTTGGAAATTAAAGAAAACCACTATTGGGGTCAAAACTATCTGGGATTTTATAATAAAAGAATTTCAAACTGCAGTACCATCTGAGCAATCCTGCACTATTAACAACCAGATAGAGCGTAATTATTGGATTTGTTGGATTATTGGAAATTAAGGATAGTAGATAAATGTATTTAATACTTAAAGTAGCCATAATATGTAATTAAACTTACTATACTGAGACATGTACGAAACAAATCTAGATTTATATATAATAGTTTTATATATATTGTATTTTTGTATGCTACTATTTGGTATAAAAATTATTAATTGATAAAATAGATTTTAATAGATGTTTGTCTTATTTTTGATGTTGGCGATGTTAGACATGCCACTGTTTGACGAAAGTTTTGTTCGGAAATGGACACAAACATCACTGGACATGAAAAAGGTCACCCGCTACCTTCTATGCAATTATTGGACGTGCCGGAGCAATTAAATGTCGAATTACTGAGATTGTATTATTCTAACTAATGCATAACTGATCCTTGAGTAATGAATTTGAACCACAAATTTGAATCGAAGTCATACAGACTCAAAAATCTGAAATTCGTGGCTTAATTATAGTTCAGTTACTCATCATTCAGTATTTGAAACTGCATCAGAACCTTTGTTTTGTAAAATATTGTTCAATGTAAAAATATTTATGTATTTTTACGGCATTAAAATCAAAGCTTTTTACCATATATTCTACTTTCTTCTGACTGAAAATAATATTTTCGTTTTAGCCACCATTCCAGATTTTGCTTCATTTTCCACCCTGCCATCCCTAACTAACAGTACAAACACAGCAAGACTCCAGCCTGGATTCTACCCATCCGATGTATCTTCCATCGTTAAGGCTGTTTGGACATTGTCCGCAGCCCTCAAGACAGTCCAAAGACGATCGTGCAGACGAGGAACCGACTGCCTTCTCAACTTGAGAAGGAGCTTGAGCTCATATGTGGCTAGGGCTGCAGCAGGAATCGACCACATTATCGACTCTGGATCTGAGAACCTGAAAGGCACGAGACTGACATTCAGCAAAGAAGGAATCATGACTTCAACGAAGTATGGATTGCGAGGATTCACCAATGGAGGAGATATTAAAGAAGTAAGTTTTGGGGAGAACATCTATACACGCAATGAATCTTAAGCCCCTATTACACGACAGTAATTTCGGACAACAAACCGTTCGCAAAACAGCTTTGGGACATTTGTGACGTCGCTCCACCCAGCACAGAACGAAAGTGACGTCACTCCAAACAGCAAATGAGGAAACTTAGCTTCCCCATTTGGTTTGTTGTCCCAAATTATTGTCGTGTAATAGGGGCTTAATACCGATACCTGGAACCATTATCTGAATTTTTTCGGTTGTGCTCTTCAATTACTGGATGAAGAATTTCTGCTGCTAAAGTTTACAAAGAGTTTAAAAAACAAACAAAATTCGAAAGACGGATGAGACGCCACTTCATACGTCCATGAATTTGCTCAAATTTATAAGTTTAAATTAAGAAAAGGAGTTATGTGAGTGTGCAAAATTTTAACTGTTGAAATCCACAAAAGATTCAGAAAAAATTCTTATAGATGACGCAACGCCCCTTTATCGGTTGTATTTATTACTTTGCCCAGTTCATTCTTTCCAGTTGTAAAGTACACTTAAAATACAGAGATCAGGTATTTCATAGTCTTCAGTCAAGTTAATGATATGCTTTCATCTTGAACTTGAACCCTGGAGACGTTTAAAGTAATACTTCCACATATTTCAACACCGTGATTTAATTAAAACTATTTCAGCTTGAAGAAAAGAATATAAGGGACTTTGCTTCAATTGCTAATAGTAAATTAGATCTGTGGAGAAAAGTTTCTTAAGTTACTCATTTGTCACGTATTTGAGAATACCGGGCATTGAGAAGAATATTGATCGAATGATCATCCCTGAACTCGAATTTTTAAGTGATCTCTGCTTGTGTATGTGAATATATGTTAGTGTGTGTGTGTGTGTGTATGTATGTTAGTGTGTGTGTGTGTATGTACGTTAGTGTGTGTGTGTATATTTATTTGTTAGTGTGTGCATATGCTAATGTATGTGTTTAATGTGTGTGTATGTATGTATGTTGGTATGTGTATATTAGTGTTGTTGTTGTTGTTGAGACCCAGACCGTCCGACCTACCAGAAAGGGTGTATATTAGTGTGTGTATGTATATACGTTAGTGTGTGTGTGTATGTATTTTAGAGTGTGTATGTATATTAGTGTGCATGTATATTTATTACTGTGTGTAAACTGTTTTTTCGATTTAAACTTTAGTTTAAGAAATATTTAATGTCAAAGACAAAATATTTCAGCTACGAGTTTCTCGTCCTGGACAGACTAACAATAGCAAGACTACGAGTTTTTGCAGGCATGTATCTACATATTCCCAAGATTGAGCCCCTTTTTTTAAATTTTGGAATAGTTTGCGAGTTGTTCTACTTTTCATGCACTTCTAAAGTGAAAAATGTTCTTCCGGATCGGCACGTCCCTCGAGTTTTTCTGTCTCGTACCGCAAAAACTATAGCTTAAAAAAATATATATATGAAATTTGGGAAAATTTGTAGAAAATTTTTGGAAAGTTTTTATACAGAAATATGAAATTTGGTACATTTATAGAGAAATAAAAGGGGAATACGGTGGAATAAACCATTTTTCGATTTAAACTTGTTTGGCTTAAAATAGCTCGCCAGGCGACCTCTTCGAGTAGGATAGGAGAGAGAAGAGCGCCTGCGAGTAGTAAGTTAAATAAAATTAGGCCTATTGATATTAATTAATCCAATTAATTATTATGCATTAATGAATATGACAATTATTATTTAGGGAATTAAAGTCATTCATTTTTTGTTAAAAAACGTAAAATAAAACTGTTCTATTTTCATATATAGATCAATAAATATAAACTGTACTTGAATAAATTCTAAGAACTAACTTATTTTCTGTTTTAACGTAATTTCCAAGGAAATAACTACTGTTATAAGAATGATTTAGTGCAAAAGAAATTATGGTTGGGATGAAATTTACAATCCCGAGTACAGTAGGATTTTTCGTGGTTTCTTTCCGTTTAAATATCTTAAAAAAAATATTTCTGTTTAAACTGGAATCTGAAACTCGTTTTCTGAATCCACATAAGATTGCGATTAATACAGAGCTTAATTAAAATAATCTTACGATTTACGATACGTTTTAAATATGAAAATTTGTTGCCGAACACTGGCAGCAGTATTATTCCCTCTTTTGCGGCATGCTTGGTATGAAATCAGGAGCAGGGAAGGACTGTAGCTCTCGACCTATGAATTTCGAAACCAGCGCTCTAACAACTGAGCTACCAACACATAAATTAGGCTGAGGGTGGGAAAATGGAAATACTTTTGTATGTGTTTTCTTGGTGGAAAGAATTTTGCAATGCTATTGCTTATACCAAAAATTTTGAAGTATCTATGATTGATATGGATTAGATAATGACGGATATAGATTCAGCAATTAAATTCCGAAGCGGGTGGGTAGTTTACTAAAAATTTCACTTCCATTTTTTTTTTTACTTTCGGTTTAAAATTTTTTTCTTAAACACGCATTTAAGATTGGTTATTGATAGAGTTAGACTATAACTGGTGTGGACTCAGCAGACAATTCCAGAAGGAGCAGGCGAGTTTACGAAGAATTTCCACTTCTGATCATTTCCTTAATTCAGTTTTAAAATTTTCATTTATATTGAAACGTGTGTTTTTCACAATCGGTAATGGATGGAGTTTAGATGATGAGTGATATGAATTCAGCAATAAATAATTTAAGGGATAAAATATCCATTAAGAACTTCTGTTTCTTTTTTCATGGTTCAACATTTTTTTTTTTAATTTATATTTTCAGAATTGGTAATAGACAGAGTTTAAATGATGAATTCAGCATCAAAATCTGATGAGAGTATGGGGTGGGGTTTTACTAAATAATTTCCACTTCCAATTCTAGAGAGGGAGAGATGTCATTTCTAATTGAAAGAATTGCAGTTTTCTTGCAACTCCAATTCACTAAGATTGGTTAGAAATAGAACTTAGATAATGACTGATATGGATTCAGCATAGAATTTATTTTGCAGGGGGGGGGTGGAGGTTCACTACGGATTTCACTTCTGGTTCTGAAGGCATCATTCCGTTTTTTCCGAAAATTCGTATGACTATACGAAAAAGGGGGCAAAATTGTATAAAAAATTTTAATCCATCAAAAATACAGTGTACACTCCACTTGCCATCATAGAAAGGCTCTTTCACAAATTTCTTGTATCTATTGTTTATGCCAATAAATGCACATTTCTTTATCATTCACTTTGCTATTCTAATTTTTATATATATATAATATTAGTTATTGCGAATAGTAAGAATTAGGCAATCAGGTTACTATTGCATCTGATCGTCATTGTCAAGTTCTTCAGAGCATCGATCGAGGTGACGCATCTATACGCGTATTTCACGCTATAATAGAAAAATAAGCCTTGAAAATTAAGTGAGGCGTATTTTTACACTTTGATTTTGAAAAAAAAAAAATCGCCAATCACGGAGTTACGGAAGTTTCGACAAAAAAAGTTATTAAAACGAAAATTGGTCATGAATTTCCCGAAAATGTTGCGAATTTGAAAACACACTAATTTTGAGATCTGAGTCTTCTCATTCTCTTGGTAATCTGTTTCCTCGCGATTGTGAAAATCACGCTCGCAAACGATGATTCCCGTTGCTTCACGCCAAGGAATGACAAATGATTATCTTTCTTTAAGTTTGAAATCTATTTAATCCACTAAAATTTTTATAATAATTTCGTATTATATAAAAAAAAATGTTTTTCTCACTTATCATTAATGAAATAAAGAGTTATTTTGCAGCAGTGCCACGAAAAACAAACTAAATTTGTACTGTATACTCAGTATATTTTGAATAATTGTGAAAATATATTTCGCTTATGCAATCTGTTTGCATCCACTAAATTTTTATAATTATTACGTGTTGTATAATAGCCGTTATTCAAACTTATTATTAATGAAATGAAAGTATAAATTGCAGCGATTTCGTAAAAAACTACATTTATACATAATCTTCCGTATATTTCATTCTATTGTGAAAATATTTTTCATTTTTACAATATGTTTGCATCGGCTAAACTCTATATTATTTTGTGTTTACACAGAAACTAATTTCCAAACGCGTTATTATTGAAATGAATGACAATTTTTGAATAATGGTATTAAAATAATTATTTAGCTACATAGAAATACAACCATTTCAAAAACATAAATTAGAATTTGATGCATTTGCATCTAAATTTGTATCTTTAGGATGTAAATTAAAAATTAACATTAGTTTCATCATTGTGAATTAGGATCACCTTTCAACAAATGTGATCCTAAAAGTCCAAAATGTAGTAAACATTTTAAAACTAATTTCATGAGGTTTATAAGGTATATTAATTGTGCTATCATATATACTATCATATAGGTATATTAATTGTGGTATCATATGTTATCATATCTATCATATATTATGCTATCATATATGTCATCTATCATATGTTATGCTATCATATATGTCATCTATCATATGTTATGCTATCATATATACTACATATAGGTATATTAATTGTGTTATATATGTTATGCTATCATATATGCTACATATAGGTATATTAATTGTGCTATCATATGTTATAATGTATTTTGCTTATTAACACAAATAGAGAGTATAGTGCATTTATTAAATTTTATTTTTTTTTTTCAGCGTAGAAAAGTCAGAAATTTATATCCTATTGGGCGATAACCCTGTAATTTTTGTTATACAAAATACAATAAATTTAATAAATACCTGGAAATTTGAGGGTAACTGTACATTTGTTAAAAAGTAGTCACGGAAAGCAAAATACTCCTTCAAATTAAGTCAGGGAGTATTTTTAATCTTCTGCAAAAATCCTACTTCGATCTCTGCTTCACAGCAATCTGAGGTTCATATGAAAAATTCTGCACGGAGAGAGAAAAGAGTTCTAGGATGTTGAAATTGATGATCCAGCTAAGGAGCTGGTTTTCAGCAGGGTATGGGGAATATGCGATCCTTGCTGTTTCTATAGAAAGGAGAAAGTGACAGTTAATGGTGGGAACCCATGTTATAGACATATTTTAGTCATATAGGTTAGGATTCTCGCCATTCAAGGCTGAGAGATCTGCATCGTATAGCTAAATTAGAATAAGAGAGTTTACCCCTAGTAGCAATCCGATATTGAAACAATATTGGCTTTTTATTGGCACTGATATTGGACCAATATGAAAAGAGGACATTTTGAAGGAATTGGTCCGATATTGGGTTACAATATTATGCCCATATTTCCAATATTGGTGTAATATTGTGATGTAAATATTAGCTAATATTGGAGGTCAATGTAACCCGAATATTTGCCCAGTATTGGGATTACATTGGACATATTTCCAATTTAACGGAAAGATATACAATATTGGTTCAATACAGATATACAATATTGGTTCAATTTTGGACCAATATTAAATGCTACTAGGGAAACTATAAGCAAGATTAGTTGCTAAAGATGCATAAATTGCAAAGAAGGAATATGTATATCTTCAGTAAGATTAATGGCATGATATAGAATTTACTACGGTCACACTAACGTGACACAATGACGTGACATGACATTGGAATTTAGAATAAGTGTTAGAAAGTGTACTTTAACTTTGTTAAAAATTCTGTGTCATATATAAGTAGAATTCGACTATTTCAGGTGGGTTCCTTCAGCGACGATGAAGGTCTTAATATTGACCAAAACGTGATTAAATCTTTCACCGAATCTACCACATCTACTGAACCTTTGCCTTCCGTTACTCTTACACCCGGACCTGACTTCAAGTTCAAGCTCAAGCCGGACAGCGTGTTGCCTTCTCCAGAATTGACTCCGCCGAACACTACTGAGGAAGAGGCTGCTACTAAATCACCTCTTAAGTCGTCCGATTACGCGGAGTGGAAAATACTGGAAGATACCGTAACAGAAATAACTACTCAAGTTAGTTCTGTGGTAATAATTTTTGTTTTGTCTTGCTTGTAATTGATGAATATGCTAATGATTAATATCATTAACTTTTATTTGTAAGAAATAAAATAAAGCTGTTTTATTTTCCGAATTCTAAGAGTATAATCTGACGTGGCTAAGTGTCACGTAGACGAAACCATGTTAACCAATCACAGAGCTACAATCTGGAAGATGCTCTCACGTGATTTCGACATTTATGTACTTGACTAAATGGTTACGATAGTAAGATATTTGCTTTTGAATATCTATTGCAAATGGAGTAAAAGATAGACATTGGAGAAGAAATGATTACTCAAGTTAGTTCTGTGGTAATAAATTTTTGTCTTTTCTGTAATTGCAAATTGGAAAGATAAAATGGGTGATTTCTAAATGTTTGTTTTTAATTATTTGTTGCTAACAAAATGAGTAAAGCCACCCCATTCGTTGAGATAACAATATTCATGTGCTGGTTTTCTTGCTTTTGTCAAAGTCGCTAAATCGGTCTATGGATACTGATATCTCCAGTGCAAGCGTTTCTCTAGCTGTGGAAACGTCTCCTTTAGGCAAGTTTTCAGCGTATAATGTGATGTAGTTACTATGACGTGGATGAAACTCTGTTATCCAATCACAAAGCTGGAATCGGGAAGGTGTGCTCCCGTAATTTCAATATTTATATGTAATTGACTAGATGGTTACCGTAGTAACATATTTACTTTTAAATATTCATTAAGAATACATTTTTCAAATATGAAAAAGTAAATTGAAATTTAATTTTTCATATATATATATTCATTCTATTTCTTATCAGAGGTTCCCAGTTTTCTTTGAAATTCTTTATTATTAAGTTGCCTTTGCGCGAATTATAGATTCAAATTCTGCATTCCTTTCTATAATATCACATTTTTAAGGTGTGTTATCTTACTCTTTATCTATTACTACGAAATAACAATAATAATAATAATAATAATTAATAATAATAATAAAAGTTTGATATATTTTTTTGACAAATTAATAATTAATTTTTGAAAGTGTGTTTTGCGATACAAAATGCTGCTCGAAGGTTTCTGAATAAACGGTCACTCTCCCAATTTTTACTTTTCCTGCAATACATGGTAATGTATAGGGAAAGTATTGGAATCATGCCGAAAATCGCAACTCGAGTTTTCGACGGATCTACACGTTTCGAGACCTCTAGAATACGAAAAAACTATTTTTAGCGTGACGTCTGTGTGTGTGTCTGTGTGTCTGTCTGTGTGTCTGTGCGTCTGTCTGTGTGTCTGTCTGTCTGTCTGTGTGTCTGTCTGTCTGTCTGTGTGTCTGTCTGTGCAATGTATGTATCCACTCTAACTCAAAAACTAATGGACCGAATTTCTTGAAATTTGGTATGCAAGTCACTTGGGTGAGACCCTGGTGCTGATTAGTTTTTGGTAGGAATCGTAAAAACAGGACTCGCCTTTTTTGCGAAATGGCTCTTAAAAATTTCATGTATCCACTCTAGCTAAAATACTAATTGACCAAATTTCACAAAATTTGGTAGATAAGTTACTTGTGGGACACTCTGGTGCTGATTAGATTTTGGTACAATTCGAAAAAGAACAACATGTTTTTTTTTACGAAGTGATCCACAAAAATCGCCAAAATCTAAAAAAAAAAAAGACTACTCATGCTGCAATGTATCAATTTAATTCTTGTTTTATACTCAACTTTTGACGAGGAAAAGAATATAACGCACTCCATTATACTTTAGGACTAACCGTTCTCAAGATATTTGAGATTTCTTGCATTTTTGTTACGCCACTATCGGAAAAATGTCCAATTACCAAATAAAAACAAAAATTGAATTAAAAATGCAAATTTAGTGTTATTTGGTGCAATTAAACTCAATCTAATGAATTATTAAAGACATAAAGAATATCTGAATTTGAGTCTGCAGGGAAAGTCATGTGCTGCCCACATCAGATTTTTACATTCCTTGCAATACATGGTAATGTATAGGGAAAGTATTGTAATCATACCGAAAATCACAACTCGAGTTTTCGACGGATCTGCACGTTTCGAGACCTCTAGAATGCGAAAAAACTATTTTTAGCGTGAATCTATTTTAGCGTGAATGACCATTTTTAGCGTGATTTTTAGCGTGAAAAATCACGGATGCTTGCTTGATTTATCCATGTGTTGCTTTACCTATTTTATTATAAAACACGTTTTAATTGGAATATTTTTGATAATTTTTTTTTTCCTATCAAAATTATCATTTAAAATATTTCTTGCATTTTATTCAATTTTATTCAAACATTGTGCAGAATTTTTTTTTGTTTGTTTAAAGGGTGATCTCCTTCCTCTCATAACATAAAAAAATAAAATAAAAATAGTTCTATATTTTTTAATTATTCAATTTAAAAGAACGTTCTGGACGGTGTCATAAGCAAATTATGAAATAAGTTCTCAATTTTGTTTCAGGTCGCAGAGCTGGAATCCTCAACAGTGAAGGAAGTTGTCCACAGCGATATTGACTTGGTGGTTGCATTGCACGGCGAGGCTGATCTCCAGAGTCTGTCCACCAACACTTCTTCTCTGCGACACAACGGAGCAGCAGCCAGCATGATTGGACCGTCCTACACCAGCGAACACCGAGCTGCGTCATCTTCTTCATCGTCCAATCTGAGGTCCATATCTCTAACCAGTCACCAAGAACCGAGAATCAATGATGCGTACAGAGATGGTAAGTTGGTCAGCAGCGTTTCACTGCTGGTTTCTCCAGCTGTTTGTCCAGAACATTGAAATATCAAATATGGCTTTCCTCTTTCGATGCTTTTAAGATATTCCTTGTTAACCTGTTAACTTACTGAAGCATGATGTGTTTCAATTGAGAGGGCAAATTTTCTACGATACGAGTATAAATAAAAACATTGTTGGGGCTCTTGGAAGACTCTACGAATAATTAGTCTATTAGCGTTTGGCGAAGTGGTTCTCAAACTTTTGTAATCACCTATGAGACTATAGAACGATCAGTAGATTAGTGGCGTGAATGGGTTAATGGCCATATCACCCTCATTGAGTGAATAATCATATTGATTCTAATTAGGGTCCACATTGTACAAGCGAAATTTAGAACTGTAAACACCCCTCCCTCATTCGATCATCGATGTCTCCCCTTACCTTCTGGAGGACTAGGACACGTCTATTTATTTTGTGGTCCACTTGCTAACTGTGAGGCCAGAATATGTTCTCACATGAGACATTTTTATTGCAATATTTATGGTGCATAGAACGGCTAACAAATCTCGAGTCTGGCTGGCGCCGGTGTTTACAACAACGTGAACTTTTAGGTCAAATACTATAAATTTGGGTGTCCTAAGCCAAAGGGGCTGAGAGGGGCCTTGATAAATGTCAAGTGATGCCATTGGATTCAGAAGAACCAATGAGCACCAAGGAGAAGAAGGGCGGAGCTACCTCACCCCCCCCCCCCCCCCCCCCCCCGCCGAAGGAACCACAAGTCACTCGGATACGAAATGTGGTAGAAGTAACTTGGATACGAAATGTTGCAGAAGTAAGTCTGACACGAAATGTGTTGTTGAAAGAAGTTTCATTCGAGGTGCTGTTGCAGCAGGTTTTGCAGTTGTCTATAAGTACGAGATGCAAGCCACACACGAAAGAGTTGTGGCCGTACGGGCAACAATAAGACGGATGCAAGCCTCAGCGTGATGAGCCGAAGATTAAACTGTAAGGTATGTACTCATTTCCCCAGGTCATAGAAATTATCGAAATCTAATATTGCTGGTCGTATCTCCCCTAGCTAAAATATTAAATGAAAATTGATAATAATTGAAAGTTGATATTGTTGAAAATTAGTGCTTTTGATAAATTGATGTTGTTAATAAATGATATTGTTTAAGTTTTAAATAGTCTAATATTTTTAATATTAATTAATAATTCTTTTCAGGACTTACACGAAAGGTAAAAATAATTGGAGGGTTATTGCGGCACAACAACGAGCGATGTACGTTTAAATGTTAATTCCACTAATGTGTTTTAACGGCCATGTCAACGCACTTTTAATTATAAAAAATAATGTTCATAATTCTAATCCACGTCCCACACTAACATTGAAACATTCATGTTCCACTATGAAAACGCAAATATTTTCATGCCCCATCTACGGCAACCGTTGCTGTTTTTCTGCATAATAACGCATCCAGCGTTATAAACGTTTCCTAAATCTGGATTACTATTTTGATAATTTATAGAAAATATCTAGACAACTTTCTTGAATTTAAGTAGTTTTATTTCTCTGCACAGACCACATTAATATTTTCTATTATCTATTTAAAAGAAAAGTGGCACCCACCACCTCTTCAGAATACCAGTAAATATTGCTTGAATTTCAGATAGGAACATTTTTTTACAGATCAAGCTTGCATCTTTATTCTAGATGTCAATCCCTAATATTTGATTCCACTTTGATTGATCTTATGATTTTAAATTTCTTCTCGAATCACTTATAGGATTATCGCAGTTCATCAATAGTCCGCGAACCGCACTTTGAGAAACACTTGTCAAGTGTTCCGAATTGAAGGGGTGGGCACAAGAACTGTGTATGTCCAAAATGCCAAGTTTTCAGGAAAGCAAAATATGTGAATAAAAAATTCTTGAGTCATTCTGACTTACAATTACCAATGTTATTAGAAATAAATAGAAGTTACTTGTTGCTCTCCGATAAAACATTTTTTTTTTTTGGTTTATTCTAGCTCCAGGAAAAGCAAAAAATTGATATGGATTTTGTTATTGTACCAAAATGAATCGAAGTGTTAAGTAAATTAGTTTGAATGAAAACAGTCATTAAATTACTTACATCATTAGATCACAGCATAAATGTAGCTTTATTAAAGCACATAGACAAATGGTTACTCGTCAACAGTTTCTGATGTCTGACAGTCATCGTTTTAAGCTTCGGGCCTAAACTGATTTTAGAACCAATGGTTACTCGTCAACAGTTTCTGATGTCTGACAGTCATCGTTTTAAGCTTCAGACCTAAACTGATTTTAGAACCAATGGTTACTCGTCAACAGTTTCTGATGTCTGACAGTCATCGTTTTAAGCTTCGGACCTAAACTGATTTTAGAACCAATGGTTACTCGTCAACAGTTTCTGATGTCTGACAGTCATCGTTTTAAGCTTCGGACCTAAACTGATTTTAGAACCAATGGTTACTCGTCAACAGTTTCTGATGTCTGACAGTCATCGTTTTAAGCTTCGGACCTAAACTGATTTTAGAACCAATGGTTACTCGTCGACAGTTTCTGATGTCTGACAGTCATCGTTTTAAGCTTCGGACCTAAACTGATTTTAGAACCAATGGTTACTCGTCGACAGTTTCTGATGTCTGACAGTCATCGTTTTAAGCTTCAGACCTAAACTGATTTTAGAACCAATGGTTACTCGTCGACAGTTTCTGATGTCTGACAGTCATCGTTTTAAGCTTCGGACCTAAACTGATTTTAGAACCAATGGTTACTCGTCAACAGTTTCTGATGTCTGACAGTCATCGTTTTAAGCTTCGGACCTAAACTGATTTTAGAACCAATGGTTACTCGTCAACAGTTTCTGATGCCTGGCATCGTTTTAAGCTTCGGACCTAAACTGATTTAAAACCAATGGTTACTCGTCGACAGTTTCTGATGTCTGACAGTCATCGTTTTAAGCTTCGGACCTAAACTGATTTTAGAACCAATGGTTACTCGTCGACAGTTTCTGATGTCTGACAGTCATCGTTTTAAGCTTCGGACCTAAACTGATTTTAGAACCAATGGTTACTCGTCGACAGTTTCTGATGTCTGACAGTCATCGTTTTAAGCTTCGGACCTAAACTGATTTTAGAACCAATGGTTACTCGTCAACAGTTTCTGATGTCTGACAGTCATCGTTTTAAGCTTCGGACCTAAACTGATTTTAGAACCAATGGTTACTCGTCAACAGTTTCTGATGTCTGACAGTCATCGTTTTAAGCTTCGGACCTAAACTGATTTTAGAACCAATGGTTACTCGTCAACAGTTTCTGATGTCTGACAGTCATCGTTTTAAGCTTCGGACCTAAACTGATTTTAGAACCAATGGTTACTCGTCAACAGTTTCTGATGCCTGGCAGTCATCGTTTTAAGCTTCGGACCTAAACTGATTTTAGAACCAATGGTTACTCGTCAACAGTTTCTGATGTCTGACAGTCATCGTTTTAAGCTTCGGACCTAAACTGATTTTAGAACCAATGGTTACTCGTCAACAGTTTCTGATGCCTGACAGTCATCGTTTTAAGCTTCGGACCTAAACTGATTTTAGAACCAATGGTTACTCGTCAACAGTTTCTGATGTCTGACAGTCATCGTTTTAAGCTTCGGACCTAAACTGATTTTAGAACCAATGGTTACTCGTCAACAGTTTCTGATGTCTGACAGTCATCGTTTTAAGCTTCGGACCTAAACTGATTTTAGAACCAATGGTTACTCGTCAACAGTTTCTGATGTCTGACAGTCATCGTTTTAAGCTTCGGACCTAAACTGATTTTAGAACCAATGGTTACTCGTCAACAGTTTCTGATGTCTGACAGTCATCGTTTTAAGCTTCGGACCTAAACTGATTTTAGAACCAATGGTTACTCGTCAACAGTTTCTGATGTCTGACAGTCATCGTTTTAAGCTTCGGACCTAAACTGATTTTAGAACCAATGGTTACTCGTCGACAGTTACTGATGCCTGGCAGTCATCGTTTTAAGCTTCGGACCTAAACTGATTTTAGAACCAATGGTTACTCGTCGACAGTTACTGATGCCTGGCAGTCATCGTTTTAAGCTTCGGACCTAAACTGATTTTAGAACCAATGGTTACTCGTCGACAGTTTCTGATGCCTGACAGTCATCGTTTTAAGCTTCAGACCTAAACTGATTTTAGAACCAATGGTTACTCGTCAACAGTTTCTGATGTCTGACAGTCATCGTTTTAAGCTTCGGACCTAAACTGATTTTAGAACCAATGGTTACTCGTCAACAGTTTCTGATGTCTGACAGTCATCGTTTTAAGCTTCGGACCTAAACTGATTTTAGAACCAATGGTTACTCGTCCACAGTTTCTGATGCCTGGCAGTCATCGTTTTAAGCTTCGGACCTAAACTGATTTTAGAACCAATGGTTACTCGTCGACAGTTTCTGATGTCTGACAGTCATCGTTTTAAGCTTCGGACCTAAACTGATTTTAGAACCAATGGTTACTCGTCAACAGTTTCTGATGTCTGACAGTCATCGTTTTAAGCTTCGGACCTAAACTGATTTTAGAACCAATGGTTACTCGTCAACAGTTTCTGATGTCTGACAGTCATCGTTTTAAGCTTCGGACCTAAACTGATTTTAGAACCAATGGTTACTCGTCAACAGTTTCTGATGCCTGGCAGTCATCGTTTTAAGCTTCGGACCTAAACTGATTTTAGAACCAATGGTTACTCGTCAACAGTTTCTGATGCCTGGCAGTCATCGTTTTAAGCTTCGGACCTAAACTGATTTTAGAACCAATGGTTACTCGTCAACAGTTTCTGATGCCTGACAGTCATCGTTTTAAGCTTCGGACCTAAACTGATTTTAGAACCAATGGTTACTCGTCGACAGTTACTGATGCCTGGCAGTCATCGTTTTAAGCTTCGGACCTAAACTGATTTTAGAACCAATGGTTACTCGTCGACAGTTTCTGATGCCTGACAGTCATCGTTTTAAGCTTCGGACCTAAACTGATTTTAGAACCAATGGTTACTCGTCAACAGTTTCTGATGCCTGACAGTCATCGTTTTAAGCTTCAGACCTAAACTGATTTTAGAACCAATGGTTACTCGTCAACAGTTTCTGATGTCTGACAGTCATCGTTTTAAGCTTCGGACCTAAACTGATTTTAGAACCAATGGTTACTCGTCAACAGTTTCTGATGTCTGACAGTCATCGTTTTAAGCTTCGGACCTAAACTGATTTTAGAACCAATGGTTACTCGTCAACAGTTTCTGATGCCTGGCAGTCATCGTTTTAAGCTTCGGACCTAAACTGATTTTAGAACCAATGGTTACTCGTCGACAGTTTCTGATGTCTGACAGTCATCGTTTTAAGCTTCGGACCTAAACTGATTTTAGAACCAATGGTTACTCGTCAACAGTTTCTGATGTCTGACAGTCATCGTTTTAAGCTTCGGACCTAAACTGATTTTAGAACCAATGGTTACTCGTCAACAGTTTCTGATGTCTGACAGTCATCGTTTTAAGCTTCGGACCTAAACTGATTTTAGAACCAATGGTTACTCGTCAACAGTTTCTGATGTCTGACAGTCATCGTTTTAAGCTTCGGACCTAAACTGATTTTAGAACCAATGGTTACTCGTCGACAGTTTCTGATGTCTGACAGTCATCGTTTTAAGCTTCGGACCTAAACTGATTTTAGAACCAATGGTTACTCGTCGACAGTTTCTGATGTCTGACAGTCATCGTTTTAAGCTTCAGACCTAAACTGATTTTAGAACCAATGGTTACTCGTCGACAGTTTCTGATGTCTGACAGTCATCGTTTTAAGCTTCGGACCTAAACTGATTTTAGAACCAATGGTTACTCGTCAACAGTTTCTGATGTCTGACAGTCATCGTTTTAAGCTTCGGACCTAAACTGATTTTAGAACCAATGGTTACTCGTCAACAGTTTCTGATGCCTGGCATCGTTTTAAGCTTCGGACCTAAACTGATTTAAAACCAATGGTTACTCGTCGACAGTTTCTGATGTCTGACAGTCATCGTTTTAAGCTTCGGACCTAAACTGATTTTAGAACCAATGGTTACTCGTCGACAGTTTCTGATGTCTGACAGTCATCGTTTTAAGCTTCGGACCTAAACTGATTTTAGAACCAATGGTTACTCGTCGACAGTTTCTGATGTCTGACAGTCATCGTTTTAAGCTTCGGACCTAAACTGATTTTAGAACCAATGGTTACTCGTCAACAGTTTCTGATGTCTGACAGTCATCGTTTTAAGCTTCGGACCTAAACTGATTTTAGAACCAATGGTTACTCGTCAACAGTTTCTGATGTCTGACAGTCATCGTTTTAAGCTTCGGACCTAAACTGATTTTAGAACCAATGGTTACTCGTCAACAGTTTCTGATGTCTGACAGTCATCGTTTTAAGCTTCGGACCTAAACTGATTTTAGAACCAATGGTTACTCGTCAACAGTTTCTGATGCCTGGCAGTCATCGTTTTAAGCTTCGGACCTAAACTGATTTTAGAACCAATGGTTACTCGTCAACAGTTTCTGATGTCTGACAGTCATCGTTTTAAGCTTCGGACCTAAACTGATTTTAGAACCAATGGTTACTCGTCAACAGTTTCTGATGCCTGACAGTCATCGTTTTAAGCTTCGGACCTAAACTGATTTTAGAACCAATGGTTACTCGTCAACAGTTTCTGATGTCTGACAGTCATCGTTTTAAGCTTCGGACCTAAACTGATTTTAGAACCAATGGTTACTCGTCAACAGTTTCTGATGTCTGACAGTCATCGTTTTAAGCTTCGGACCTAAACTGATTTTAGAACCAATGGTTACTCGTCAACAGTTTCTGATGTCTGACAGTCATCGTTTTAAGCTTCGGACCTAAACTGATTTTAGAACCAATGGTTACTCGTCAACAGTTTCTGATGTCTGACAGTCATCGTTTTAAGCTTCGGACCTAAACTGATTTTAGAACCAATGGTTACTCGTCAACAGTTTCTGATGTCTGACAGTCATCGTTTTAAGCTTCGGACCTAAACTGATTTTAGAACCAATGGTTACTCGTCGACAGTTACTGATGCCTGGCAGTCATCGTTTTAAGCTTCGGACCTAAACTGATTTTAGAACCAATGGTTACTCGTCGACAGTTACTGATGCCTGGCAGTCATCGTTTTAAGCTTCGGACCTAAACTGATTTTAGAACCAATGGTTACTCGTCGACAGTTTCTGATGCCTGACAGTCATCGTTTTAAGCTTCAGACCTAAACTGATTTTAGAACCAATGGTTACTCGTCAACAGTTTCTGATGTCTGACAGTCATCGTTTTAAGCTTCGGACCTAAACTGATTTTAGAACCAATGGTTACTCGTCAACAGTTTCTGATGTCTGACAGTCATCGTTTTAAGCTTCGGACCTAAACTGATTTTAGAACCAATGGTTACTCGTCCACAGTTTCTGATGCCTGGCAGTCATCGTTTTAAGCTTCGGACCTAAACTGATTTTAGAACCAATGGTTACTCGTCGACAGTTTCTGATGTCTGACAGTCATCGTTTTAAGCTTCGGACCTAAACTGATTTTAGAACCAATGGTTACTCGTCAACAGTTTCTGATGTCTGACAGTCATCGTTTTAAGCTTCGGACCTAAACTGATTTTAGAACCAATGGTTACTCGTCAACAGTTTCTGATGTCTGACAGTCATCGTTTTAAGCTTCGGACCTAAACTGATTTTAGAACCAATGGTTACTCGTCAACAGTTTCTGATGCCTGGCAGTCATCGTTTTAAGCTTCGGACCTAAACTGATTTTAGAACCAATGGTTACTCGTCAACAGTTTCTGATGCCTGGCAGTCATCGTTTTAAGCTTCGGACCTAAACTGATTTTAGAACCAATGGTTACTCGTCAACAGTTTCTGATGCCTGACAGTCATCGTTTTAAGCTTCGGACCTAAACTGATTTTAGAACCAATGGTTACTCGTCGACAGTTACTGATGCCTGGCAGTCATCGTTTTAAGCTTCGGACCTAAACTGATTTTAGAACCAATGGTTACTCGTCGACAGTTTCTGATGCCTGACAGTCATCGTTTTAAGCTTCGGACCTAAACTGATTTTAGAACCAATGGTTACTCGTCAACAGTTTCTGATGCCTGACAGTCATCGTTTTAAGCTTCAGACCTAAACTGATTTTAGAACCAATGGTTACTCGTCAACAGTTTCTGATGTCTGACAGTCATCGTTTTAAGCTTCGGACCTAAACTGATTTTAGAACCAATGGTTACTCGTCAACAGTTTCTGATGTCTGACAGTCATCGTTTTAAGCTTCGGACCTAAACTGATTTTAGAACCAATGGTTACTCGTCAACAGTTTCTGATGCCTGGCAGTCATCGTTTTAAGCTTCGGACCTAAACTGATTTTAGAACCAATGGTTACTCGTCGACAGTTTCTGATGTCTGACAGTCATCGTTTTAAGCTTCGGACCTAAACTGATTTTAGAACCAATGGTTACTCGTCAACAGTTTCTGATGTCTGACAGTCATCGTTTTAAGCTTCGGACCTAAACTGATTTTAGAACCAATGGTTACTCGTCAACAGTTTCTGATGTCTGACAGTCATCGTTTTAAGCTTTGGATCTAAACTGATTTTAGAACCAATGGTTACTCGTCAACAGTTTCTGATGTCTGACAGTCATCGTTTTAAGCTTCGGATCTAAACTGATTTTAGAACCAATGGTTACTCGTCAACAGTTTCTGATGTCTGACAGTCATCGTTTTAAGCTTCGGACCTAAACTGATTTTAGAACCAATGGTTACTCGTCAACAGTTTCTGATGCCTGGCAGTCATCGTTTTAAGCTTCGGACCTAAACTGATTTTAGAACCAATGGTTACTCGTCAACAGTTTCTGATGCCTGGCAGTCATCGTTTTAAGCTTCGGACCTAAACTGATTTTAGAACCAATGGTTACTCGTCAACAGTTTCTGATGTCTGACAGTCATCGTTTTAAGCTTCGGACCTAAACTGATTTTAGAACCAATGGTTACTCGTCAACAGTTTCTGATGTCTGACAGTCATCGTTTTAAGCTTCGGACCTAAACTGATTTTAGAACCAATGGTTACTCGTCAACAGTTTCTGATGTCTGACAGTCATCGTTTTAAGCTTCGGACCTAAACTGATTTTAGAACCAATGGTTACTCGTCAACAGTTTCTGATGTCTGACAGTCATCGTTTTAAGCTTCGGACTTAAACTGATTTTAGAACCAATGGTTACTCGTCAACAGTTTCTGATGTCTGACAGTCATCGTTTTAAGCTTCGGACCTAAACTGATTTTAGAACCAATGGTTACTCGTCAACAGTTTCTGATGTCTGACAGTCATCGTTTTAAGCTTCGGACCTAAACTGATTTTAGAACCAATGGTTACTCGTCAACAGTTTCTGATGTCTGACAGTCATCGTTTTAAGCTTCGGACCTAAACTGATTTTAGAACCAATGGTTACTCGTCAACAGTTTCTGATGTCTGACAGTCATCGTTTTAAGCTTCGGACCTAAACTGATTTTAGAACCAATGGTTACTCGTCAACAGTTTCTGATGTCTGACAGTCATCGTTTTAAGCTTCGGACCTAAACTGATTTTAGAACCAATGGTTACTCGTCAACAGTTTCTGATGTCTGACAGTCATCGTTTTAAGCTTCGGACCTAAACTGATTTTAGAACCAATGGTTACTCGTCAACAGTTTCTGATGTCTGACAGTCATCGTTTTAAGCTTCGGACCTAAACTGATTTTAGAACCAATGGTTACTCGTCAACAGTTTCTGATGCCTGGCAGTCATCGTTTTAAGCTTCGGACCTAAACTGATTTTAGAACCAATGGTTACTCGTCAACAGTTTCTGATGCCTGGCAGTCATCGTTTTAAGCTTCGGACCTAAACTGATTTTAGAACCAATGGTTACTCGTCAACAGTTTCTGATGTCTGACAGTCATCGTTTTAAGCTTCGGACCTAAACTGATTTTAGAACCAATGGTTACTCGTCAACAGTTTCTGATGTCTGACAGTCATCGTTTTAAGCTTCGGACCTAAACTGATTTTAGAACCAATGGTTACTCGTCAACAGTTTCTGATGTCTGACAGTCATCGTTTTAAGCTTCGGACCTAAACTGATTTTAGAACCAATGGTTACTCGTCAACAGTTTCTGATGTCTGACAGTCATCGTTTTAAGCTTCGGACCTAAACTGATTTTAGAACCAATGGTTACTCGTCAACAGTTTCTGATGTCTGACAGTCATCGTTTTAAGCTTCGGACCTAAACTGATTTTAGAACCAATGGTTACTCGTCGACAGTTTCTGATGTCTGACAGTCATCGTTTTAAGCTTCGGACCTAAACTGATTTTAGAACCAATGGTTACTCGTCAACAATTTCTGATGTCTGACAGTCATCGTTTTAAGCTTCGGACCTAAACTGATTTTAGAACCAATGGTTACTCGTCGACAGTTTCTGATGTCTGACAGTCATCGTTTTAAGCTTCGGACCTAAACTGATTTTAGAACCAATGGTTACTCGTCCACAGTTTCTGATGTCTGACAGTCATCGTTTTAAGCTTCGGACCTAAACTGATTTTAGAACCAATGGTTACTCGTCAACAGTTTCTGATGTCTGACAGTCATCGTTTTAAGCTTCGGACCTAAACTGATTTTAGAACCAATGGTTACTCGTCAACAGTTTCTGATGTCTGACAGTCATCGTTTTAAGCTTCGGACCTAAACTGATTTTAGAACCAATGGTTACTCGTCAACAGTTTCTGATGTCTGACAGTCATCGTTTTAAGCTTCGGACCTAAACTGATTTTAGAACCAATGGTTACTCGTCAACAGTTTCTGATGTCTGACAGTCATCGTTTTAAGCTTCGGACCTAAACTGATTTTAGAACCAATGGTTACTCGTCAACAGTTTCTGATGTCTGACAGTCATCGTTTTAAGCTTCGGACCTAAACTGATTTTAGAACCAATGGTTACTCGTCAACAGTTTCTGATGTCTGACAGTCATCGTTTTAAGCTTCGGACCTAAACTGATTTTAGAACCAATGGTTACTCGTCAACAGTTTCTGATGTCTGACAGTCATCGTTTTAAGCTTCGGACCTAAACTGATTTTAGAACCAATGGTTACTCGTCAACAGTTTCTGATGTCTGACAGTCATCGTTTTAAGCTTCGGACCTAAACTGATTTTAGAACCAATGGTTACTCGTCAACAGTTTCTGATGCCTGGCAGTCATCGTTTTAAGCTTCGGACCTAAACTGATTTTAGAACCAATGGTTACTCGTCAACAGTTTCTGATGCCTGGCAGTCATCGTTTTAAGCTTCGGACCTAAACTGATTTTAGAACCAATGGTTACTCGTCAACAGTTTCTGATGTCTGACAGTCATCGTTTTAAGCTTCGGACCTAAACTGATTTTAGAACCAATGGTTACTCGTCAACAGTTTCTGATGTCTGACAGTCATCGTTTTAAGCTTCGGACCTAAACTGATTTTAGAACCAATGGTTACTCGTCAACAGTTTCTGATGTCTGACAGTCATCGTTTTAAGCTTCGGACCTAAACTGATTTTAGAACCAATGGTTACTCGTCAACAGTTTCTGATGTCTGACAGTCATCGTTTTAAGCTTCGGACCTAAACTGATTTTAGAACCAATGGTTACTCGTCAACAGTTTCTGATGTCTGACAGTCATCGTTTTAAGCTTCGGACCTAAACTGATTTTAGAACCAATGGTTACTCGTCGACAGTTTCTGATGTCTGACAGTCATCGTTTTAAGCTTCGGACCTAAACTGATTTTAGAACCAATGGTTACTCGTCAACAATTTCTGATGTCTGACAGTCATCGTTTTAAGCTTCGGACCTAAACTGATTTTAGAACCAATGGTTACTCGTCGACAGTTTCTGATGTCTGACAGTCATCGTTTTAAGCTTCGGACCTAAACTGATTTTAGAACCAATGG